>CAUYRH010106800.1:0-67363 GCA_963574655.1 Perodicticus potto
AGAGCGAGGGGGTTGGGGTCTTGGGGCCTTGGTGTGTGCCACACCTTTTGGGGGCAAAACACGATTGTAAGAGGGACTTTGCCCAACAAATGCAACCAGTGTAACATGGTTTCTTGTACCCTCAATGAATCCCCAACAATAAAAAAAAAAAAAAACTCATCTCCCACAGAGATAAACAATGCATAAATATAAATCACTTCAAAAAAACAATTTAGAAAACTCCATATGTCATGATAAATGCATGGAAACCATTTATGTTTGGGGCTGTGTTTTTGACATTCATTCATTCATTATGCATTTATTTTAAATCTATGTATTGATTCCTTCATTGACTCATTTACAGAGTCATGAACCATGAAAACGTTTTTGGAGCACCTGCCACATGGCAGCAACTATGCTGAACGTGGCCCTGCCCCTTCCTTCAGAGAAGGGCTGCCTGGGAGGGGGAACAGTTGCATGGAGGGAGAGTCGTGCTTGTACATGGTGAGGGTGGTAATACTGTTCTTCCTAGTGGCAAAGAGAAGGCCTGGCTTGTAAAGTGGAGGACTTGGCTGGGGCAGGTACCTCTGGGGGAATTGGAGGGCTCCAGTCCTCAGTGGGCTCTCAGGCCAGGGGGCAGTGAGTGGGAGCCAAGGCAAGTGCACGGGGGAGAGTCCACATGAGGTATGCAGAGAAGGGAGGCAGCTCAGGCAATGGAACATCTATGGTAGCCGGGGATAAATCCCAACGAGCTTGGACATCAGGTAGGCAGTTTAGACTTTACCATGTAAGAAATAAGGAATAATTAGGCTTGACACGTGGTACTATCTGGACAAGCTCCCATTTTTGAAAGGTTACATTTGCATTTTGGGTTTTTTTGTTTTTTTTTTTTTTTTTGGAGACATAGACTCAAGCTGTCACCCTGGATAGAGGAGTACTATGGCATCACAGCTCACAGCAACCTCCAATTCCTGGGCTCAAGCGAGTCTCCTGCCTCCGCCTCCCAAGCAGCTGGGACCACAGGCACCCACCACAACACCTGGCTGTTTTTTGGTTGCAGCCGTCACTGTTGTTTGGCAGGGCCAGGCTGGATTCGAACCCGCCAGCTCAGGTGTACGTGGCTGGCGCCTTAGCCCGTTGAGCCACAGGCACCAAGCCTACATTTGCATTTTAGAGAGATTGATCCTCAGAGGAAGACAGAATGGTGAGAGGTCAGGAGGAAGTGAGTGGAACTTTGGCAGTGGGAGGCGGGGTGGAAGAGAAACCTCAAGGGTCTGGCCCAGGGCAGCCAGGGAAGGACAGATGAGCAGGGAATGGAAACGAGGATTATTTAGGAAATAAAACAGCTGTAGGTCGTAAAGGAAGGGGAAAGCAGGCAGATGTTAGCATCTGGCTTGGGTGATGATGGGGGCACTGTAGCGATCAATGACATGACTAGGAGCAGGCTGGGGGTGGGGCTGGAGGCACAGCCTTCTGTGACTCAGCACAGTGCACTAGGGCACACTGACTCAGCAGCCATGGTACTATCTGCATCCCCCATCAGTAAACAGCTGTGTGTGCTGCAGGGGCTCACACAGAACACCGGGCCCTCTGCTTAGAGTATCAGCACAACCTGTGTGAAGGAGCATTCTTTCTGAGACCTGGGGCTGTTTTTCCAGAACTAGAACGTTCCAAGTTCCCTTGGCTTCCATTCCTTCATGCGTGCTGTCAACAGTCCCAGAGCCCCACTAGGACCTAGGGAGTGGGAGATACAGGATCAGAGGAGAGGGCAGCTCACGTTCCAAGGTGGGGATGGTAGGGAGCTGGCTTCTGACTCAGACAGACCAAGATCGAAGTACCGTCACCTCTAAGACTAGTTGTGTGGCTTTCACAAACTCCTCGACTTACCTGAGCCTCCATTGACTTATTCTTACCAGTTTCACTGGAGTAACTCTAAAGTTCAGAGCTTTACATGTATAAATTGTCAATACAGCACTGATTACAAATTCATTCTCAACTAACGGCAGTTGTTATTCATAGTTTGGTAATTATGATAATTAGATACACACAAGTAAACAAACAACTCCACTATGCTGAGAAAAATATTCTGGGAGACAGGAGTGTGTAGGGAAACTTCCTACATAGAACCCCCGGGAGCAGGTAGGGCGTGTACTTTTCTAGAAAGGGCGATGTCTCAAGGGATGCATGTGAGAGCTGGCAAGAGAGGACTGACCCATCCGGGCACCTACAGTCACTAGGCAGGGTCCAGGGCAGGCAGCTGGCTGAGGGGTGGCTGCTGCCAAGGCCAAGGCATCTGGGGCCAGTCCTGAAGGGCCTCAGGAGTGGAGGCTTTGGTGCACAGACAATGTGGCCAGTGAGCAGGGCAACAGAGTGCTCCCGGGGGTTGTTCATGAGACTGTACAATGGAGAATGCTTTAGGAGAGGATAGCCCAGGACAGGGCCTGCTACAATCCCCCAAGATCCAAACCAAGGCAGTGGCAGTGGGGAGAGAGAAAAGGAAAAGCTTTGAGGGATATCAAGGTAAACTGTGAGTACTGAATATTTTTCAGTTCCTGACCGGGGTGCTAAAGGATGAAGCCGGGCTGAATTTAATTTGGGGTGTCTGCGGGAAATCCACAGACAGTTGACTAGTGGCCTGGCAATGACAAGAGAGACCTGGAAGGACAGAGGTCTGGGCTTCATAGGCAGTAAAGGGTGGCATCTAACGCTGCGGGAGATGTGGAAGCGTGAATTCAGCCGAAAGAAAATATTTTGGAGGAGAAGAAGAGCCTACAAATGGAACTGAGAAGGAGCCAGAAAAATAGGGAAGAAATGGGTGGAGGGTAGGAGCAGCAGGTTGAGGGAGGGGTACCACGTGTCCACTGGCTAAGCTGCTTGTGACCCTGACCAAGTGGAGTGGTGGGCAGAGGACTCACTCCCTAGGCTGAACAGTAGTCACCCAACCATTGAGGAGACAGAGGCAAAGTGGCCCTTCTTTCCCCTTTAAAACTCTTCTACACACCTATTGATTCTGCTCCCCAAAGCTCGGCTTAGTGGGGAAAGGCATTCCCCTTAGATGAGCTCCTGGCCTCTCCCCACAACCCCAAGACAAGCATGTTAGCCTTCCTCATTTCATGGGTTTTATGACCAGTGACCCAGAGGAAATAGGGGACAGCACACAGAACAGGCACGAGGCATTGCCAAGGTCTTTCTACCAGGTCCTATTTCTAATTTCACCCCCTTAAAGTTGGATCTCTTGACTTAAAATAGAGGTAAAGATAGAGGCAAGGAAAAGCATTAGGAATTGACTAACTAGGCTTTACTATAGGGACCAAATCGCTTCAAGAATGGCATATTTAATGGTCTTCATTCTGCCTCATTGTCTTTAATCAATCTTGACCACATTGTGAGGGTGAGCAGAACAAGTTCCAGGGGGCTGCATCCTGTTTCTGTAGGCTAGGGACCCAGTTTCAGAGGAAGCACCTGTCCAACTTCACCATGTGTCCCTTTGCATTGACACCAGTTACATACACTCTAGAAGATTTAGATATTTGAAATTTGAAAACTTATTGCAACCACTATCACATAGTACAAGCTGGCTCCAAAATTAAACTAAGGTATGTAAGTAGTTCAAATTGGACTAGTCTTTTCAACGTTGTCATGGGACACTAAAACATGAATTAATTATAGGATTGACCTTGTGAATTAAGAGATTCATTCAAAAATAACACACACACACACACACACAATAATGTGTGTGTGTTATTTTTGAATGAATATATGAAAATAATTTTTCTTTTCTTCCTTTGGACAAAGAACGTTGGCAACCCACTGGCTCCCAGCACCAGGGGTCCCCCAGGGCAAGGGTGGAGGGAGGTGGCTCTCGTTGGCCAGATGGACGAGCCTCCTGACTTAGCACTCTTTTACTCACTGTCAGCACTGCAGGAACTCTGATGACCAAGAGTGGTCAAGACCTTGGTTTCCAGCTATGCTTCCCATAAAGGAAGTTTCCAGATATGAGCCAAACACTGGAAAAGAATTGCTGACTTCGGGATCATTTTGTAATACTGTATGGTGACTTATAAACAGTGCTCTTTTTTTTTTTTTAATAAAGTCTGCTAATAACCTTGAACTTTCTCCTTGAGGTAAAGCCTTACGTCCAGTAAGCTCCTTAGAACCCCTTTCTTAACATTTCCATATAAGAGAAGTCACCCTTCATTATACCCTACAACATATATTTATGGAATTAATTACCTTCTCTTCTACCTGTCTGGAATGACGCTAGTTATGGGCATGCATGGGAGAAGTTAGAAAATAGCAACTGGAACCATGCTTAGCGCCCTGTGTTGGGTAGTCCAGCGAAGTAACCAAGCGCTACACAAAGTGTGAGCTTTGCACCTCCAGCCTCAGCATCGTGCAGGAGCTTGTTAGCAATTCAGGGTCTCGGGTCTCAGCCAGACCTTCTGAATAAGAACTTGGGTTTCAAATGACCCCTAGAGAATCGATATACAAGTTGTATAAGCATTGGTCTAAAGCAATGAACGCAAAAATTTGTAATCACCTTCTCCCTCACCATGCAAAAGAATACACAGGGACATGTGGGCACAGTAGATACACTTTTTGTCCTGTACTCTAGCACATTACATACATTTAAAAATATGCTTAAGATATAAACAGGAAGGGATGAAGCAGAAACTAAATTTGAATAACTCCATTATTTTGTTACTGAACCTGCCCCACACTGGACATGCCAGGTGTGAAGGAGCAGATAGCCAAAGGGAAGGAATCTTAGGACCGTTTGTCTATGAAAGGCTGTGTACTTGGGGCCTCTGGGCCCATGAAACACACATAGAAAGTAATCAGTTGGTCTAAATTGAATATATTTTGTGTTTCTTTGGTTTTGTCAATTTGAGAAATGTGTAACTAATTTTCTCCCGTAGGTAGGATATTGTAGGACATTCTTTATGCTAAGATTCAAAACAGGAAATCTAAATCTTTATTTCAGTTTGATCATTCACATCAGTGAAGTGTATGCCCCCTCCCCCCACGGCAACACTGTACCCAGCTGTGTCCTGGATTCCTCTCTGGCCTATGGCACTGTGTGCAGTGTCTGGAAATGAGCCACACTGCTGATAAATCTGGGCAGCTCTGAGTCCAGAGATCATTGCAGCCGTATGGTTTTATCACGAGGTACGGACCAGGTGCTAAGGCAGAGGGAGAATCAAGATAACTACCTGGTGCTAGAGGGGACAACAGGTGAGTGGGGCTTTGAGGGATGAGTAGAAGTTTACCAGGAACAGGGTTGAGAAAGAACACAGAGTGAAGGACCTGCCCCAGCAAAGGCATTGGCAGAATCTGCTTTGTCAGCAGTCCCCTTGGGTGAAGTGTAGACTTTTCTCATTCAGCGAAATTGAACATCACGTTGACATGAAATAACAGCCCAGCACGCTTACTGAAAACCGGGTTCTTGGATTTGTGCAAGTCAAACATCTCTGGGAGTAAATGATTTCATCAGATTTGGCCTCGACAGTGGGTGGAAAGTTTCTCTGCACAACACAGTAAGTACCTTCTCATTTACAGTAAAAGCTGGAATACTTGGAAACAGTCTATGTTAGGGAAATTGAATTTTCAGATTAACTGCATGAAAACGGAACGTCTTGGTGATAATCCTGTCTAATTTTATTTTCCTTCAGAAGGATAACTGCTGTCAAATTTCAGAGGCGTTTTATTTTAATCTTACTTAGACAGAAGAATAGGGAGATAGTTAGAAGTTTGCCATAATTTCTGAATCTTGAGTAATATTTCAGCCTGTAAGTATTTTATAAATTCGAAACCATTTCTACATTATCGGTGATTCAGAGTGCTGTGAATGTTTTAACATTATAACCAATGCAGGGGACACTCTTGCATGTGACCCTGCTGGGTATTTCTTATTAATTCTTAGAAGTAGAATTACCGGGTCAGAGCATATCAGTCAAGAATTTAAAAGTTTAAGTAGACAATATCAATTGCTGCCCTCTATAAAAAGCTGAACTTCCTCTATGAAGTTCTTCATTTCTGTCTGCTTGTTAGTTGACGTGTCTTTTGACATTTTTGGTAATTTGATAGGTGAAAGGTGAGTCCCTGGTACTTTTGCATTTCTTGGACTGACGCCTCCTGCTCTGCCAGGCCCCAGGACTGCCCAGGGCTGGGTCTGGAGCTGCTTCTCCCACACTCCGCTGTCCAGGGCAGTGATTTTCAACCTGTGTGCAGCACCTGAGTGGTATGCCACGATGAGATCTTAGGTGTGCTGCAAAAAACTTAAAGCCCATTAATTAAATTGCTTTTGAAAGAAGTTCAAAGCACATTCTTTTTTTTTAACTCTTTCTTTTTTTTTGATAAACATCATTTAAGTGTGCCATGAAAGTTTATAGGTTCAAGTAGACTGTGGGATTTAAAAAGTTGAAAAACACTGGTCTGGGGAAACTCATCCACTTCCGTGGTTCGAATTTCGTTTGTGGACTCAAGCACTAATGGTGTTCCTTCTGCACAGCCCTCCCTACTGAGGGCCCCGCCCTGCGGCACGGACCCAACTTCTTACCACTGTTTTGGTGTCTCCCAGGCAGCGCCCAGCACTCATCCTCATATGTGAACCCTAACGCTGGACCCTCCTTATGGGTCAGGATTATGTACAAGAGTGAGCTTTCTACTGACACAGTATCAAACCCTCTAAACCACGTGGGGTCTAATCACACATGCATGATTTTTAAATTACAGAGGAAGATCAGTGTCCTCGGAATCAGTGAAATCAGCTCCACCCTCAACCTACCCATGCTGCAAAGCCAAGAGTCACCCTGAGAAACCTTGTCTCCTCACTACACCCACCACCCCAACATCCCTGCCCCAATGTCCACTGTGGGATATGTGTGTTGACTCCATCTGGGTCCCCTCAGACACCTGGCTTCTCTCAAGCTACTAACACATCCTTGTCTGTGCACCAGGGGTTTCAGTTACATCACTGAAGGCACCAATGAAATAGGCTTTCAGCTGCTACCTTTGTCTCTTTCCAGTCCATTCTCCACATTGTGCCAAAAATGATAAAAATGGTCACTTTACAAAGCGAGTTGAATCCTGAGGCTAAGACTTGAGTTGCTCCTCGTGCTCCTAAGATGAAGGGGAAGGTCTTTAAGGAGCTCCCCAAACCCTGAACAGCATGGCTCTGCCCCTGTTGGGACCTGACCCTTTCTCTCTCTCCTGCCTCAGACACTCCCCACTTCCCAGGAGTACCACGCTCTGTGCCCACCCAGGCCTTTGCAACCACCACGTGCCCCTCTGCCCCAACACTCACTTCTCCCCCCACCTGCCTAAGTGCTTCTCAATCTTCACGTCTTCACTTACCGCCACCCCTCAGGGAAGCCATCCAGGAACCCCAGACTAGGGCACAGTCTACACTGTGTGTTCTTACCTCTAGTCCATCTTTGACTTTCTCCCTGGTTCTTCCCACAAATGTCTTTAAATCACCTCTCTAATGACGTATTTAACACCTCTCTTCCCTATTCTAACTGCAAACTACCTGAGAGCAAGGACTGAGTCGCTCTTGGTGGCGATTTTCCTGGCATCCTGCCTAGTCTTGGTGCCCAGTAAGTTCTTGGACCATTAGTGAATGAATGATAAATGAGTGAATGTTAAAGTATTGAAATGTCCTTTCAACTTGTTAACTTGTTTTTAAATTATATGTTTATAAACATTGCCCATTTAGGGGATGAAAGTTCTTACTGATTTATGAGAATTTTTTTTTATTTATGAGAACTTTATATAATTGGACTATTAACCCTTTGCTGTTCATCTAAGGTAAAGAAACTTATTTATTGATTTCTTTCAATAAATCACACTTTGAGTTTCACTTCTTGTAAAGATATAATGCTAGTAGCTAACCCTTGAATAATAATTAGCCTGAACAGGCAGAGTTTTAGTGTACTTTATATATTTTTGCCTCACACTATTTTATGAGGTCTAGAAATTATTTTTATTGCCATTCTACACCTGAGGGGACTGGGTCTCAAAGGGGTTGAGAAAGTCATCCCGTGTCACACAGTGAACGCTCACAGAGACAGGGTCCGGTACTCTTAATCTTTAAACCACACCACCTCTGAAGAAGTGTTTGGTTTTTCTGGGTTTTGTTTTTTTTTAATTAAGTACCAAGGAGGTAATGTTCAACCTGGCCTTTGAAGTCAGGTGGGAGTTAACCAAGAGAGGGTGAGAGTGAGGAGCCTTCAGGAAGGACTTGCACATCCAGACGGGGCCCGGGGCCGCGTGGGAGGGACAGGTGCACCAGGCTCTCCCTGAAGCCAATGAAGCCAGAGAGGGAGGGGAAGTGGGGTTTAAAAGAGGCATTTTGGCTTTTGAAGGTGTTCAGGACTTGTCTTGTCAGCAGTGGAGCCACGGGAGGATTTGTTAAGAGGAAGGATTGTCTGAATTAGCACTCTGGATGACTTGGCTTTCTTTTTCCTGGTAAGACGTATGATGAAACCACAGTAATAGAAATTTGGATGTGACTGAGTAGTATATTAACAGAAAAAGTCAGTTTCTAATTCTGAGAAATGCTACAGGAAGAATGTGGAGACCAAGAATTGTGTATGTATCTGAGCTTTCTGTTCTTTTCTCCTTTGTCTTCGTGGCAGAAGAAACTGCACCACGACTCTAGGGTAGAGGATGCTGGAATGTCTCTTCACTGGTATTTTGTTCCAATTGCACGAGCAGCAACAAATGCTCCTTACTAACATGAGTGCCAGGATACTGTCCTGTTGGAAAGGGAATCGTGATTCTAATTGCAATGTGTCTGGGCAATTGTTATAAAAGACACAATAGCTGAGGTGGCTGGCTGCTAAAAAGGCCAGCAAGGTGCATTCTATTCTGTGACATTGTTGGAGTTACTGCATTTGGAAACCCCATCCACAGGCAGATGTAATCCCAGGTCCATTGAGCCTGGAGAATTCAGATAAGGGAAAAGAAAGAAAAGTTTATTTTTAATAACTTCTATCTAAAATTAGTATTTTCTCCACTATGAATGTGTACATCAAGCCACATTTATACTGAATGCGAGTGTGACTTTGTCAGGGCAGGGAGGAATCGCAGACATTTGAATAGTTATACTAAATGGAAGTGTGACTTTGCCATAGTGAGAAGGAATCGCAGACATTGGAAAGTCTCATTGTAGTCTTCAGAGATCTTGAAATAAGCACTTCTGTTCACCTCTCCTTCAAAATGTAAGCTTTTATTTATGCTTGAAAAAGAAGTACATTTTTCTCAATGAGTTAGTACATTTGAATATGTCTTCTATAATATATATTATTTTATCTATTTAAACACTTAATTCTGAGAAAAGTAGTCAGATGTCTCAGTAACCACCACTAAGGACTATAACAAAAAATGGTTAAGAAACTCTGAGCTAAAATTGTGACGATGAGACTAGCGCCTTGGACTATCTGATATCTCTGATAAACCCCCACCCCACAATGATTACATTTGTTTTCCAATTTCCCAATACTTGGAAAATCTGAGTTGCTTTTCTTTTAAGAAACAGTATCTTTACTTTGGACCTTGTCTGTAAGGTTTCTGGCCTTCTGAACTAAAGAAGGCTCTTTATGTATAAATTTGCTCTTCCCCAGGGATGATGGATTTTTAACAAGTAAAAATGTGCTATATAGATACAGCTATATGATAGGACATACATATTTCTGAATTTCAGATAAACAATAAATACTTTAAGTATAAGCCTATGTCAAATGTTGCATGGGACATACTTACGCTAAATATTATTGGATAATCATCTGAAATTCAGATTTAACTGGGAACCTTGTATTTAACTGGAGACTCTACAAAACACAAAAATTGGGCCAATGGCCGTCCAGCTAATTAACTACAGATGGTTAGAAAGTATTTTCTTACATTGTTTAGTGATGGGGATTAGTGAACTGCCAAAGGTCTTGGGTTTTGATTGAATGTGAATGTATTTTGAAGTCTGAACTTTCTTTTTTATTGCTCAAAGATCACAAGCGTCTGTGTTTTCAACTTTGGAACAAGCAGAGAACGCAGAACTATTACCAGTCCTTAGAGTAAATTGACCACAATCCAAGAATTTTGGTATTAATTGTGTTCCCCTGAGATCCTGTAGATCCAGTTTCTATATCAGAGAAATGTGGTCAAAGTTTAGACTGACAGTGAAACTGGATTTTGAAACTTTTTGACACTTGTCCCGTTGTTAAGTCGGTTCCAGACCAAGTAAAAGTCGTAATTTCCATTGTCTGGGCTGAGATTCCAATCATGATAATAATGAGCATGAATATCAACAGAGAGAAGAATTCTACCCCGGCGTGCAGGGGAATCACACCACAGTCCACTCACCACTGAGCTGTAGAAACCAGTGATTCCAAATTTATTTTAAACTGAAGAAAAGTTAGTCAACAGGAAGCCAGAAAATCAACCCAGCCTGAAATTGGCATCTGTGTATAAAATGTGCTTTCTACATTACTACGCTTTCCTCACGGTCAAAAATACCGTGACTGTTAGGCAAAAAGAGATAAATACGAGGGCTAAAACGTGGTCAACTCAGTGTCCTAGTAAGACAGAGATCTACTTAGAGGGAAAAATCAATTTGAAATGTTGACGATTATACCATGATGCATCATAATTCCCAAGCAACTTTTCAAAGTCATATAGAGATAGGAATTAATGAAAATGAACATCCTTCTTTGCTTCTCACATATTTTTTCCCCTTTAAATACTCCAACTATGCCCAGTTTGAGTTTCATTAAAGAAAATACTTGTTTCTCTGCAAGTTGTGTCTGCAAAAAATCAGATGTCTTCCATTGTGAGTTTGCCGAGTGTTTCCTTTTCCTTAACCAAATCATTCTGTTTTGATTTCTTTGCGTTAAATGTGAACAAATCCAGACAAGAATAATGAGATTCTATGAGTTAGATGAAGAAATCTCTTTCCTGAAGAGAAAATTTGGGGCAGTGCATCAGGGAGACTAATGCTGTACAATTCACCTCCCCCACTCTGCCCCCGTCACCTCCAGACATAAATTTTCCTGTTTCATCAGTCATCTCACTGCAATGCACGTCCAAGCCCTGCTGTGATTAGAGGGGAGAATATGCTTATTACCCGAGTTCTTCACGTGTTGGAGCAGGGAGAGATCAAGGGCGGTAAACCAAAGGAAATTTCCATTTGCTCTCAGCTGCTGTGCGTCCTTACGCTATAGGAAAGTTAGCTGTTATTAAATAATAATGTTCAGCTGAAGTTGGTCACTCGTAACAGCAGACAGATGTATAATGTTTTATTTGGGTTAGCCAGCCCTCTCACAAATAAAGGGCCTGAAATTAAACTGGCTTTACCAAAATATTCAGCAAATGATACCTCTGACTTATTCCAGTGCTCAGAGTCTTTGCCATGGAAAATGGAAAATGAGTCTCCTGTTGAACCCAGTATCTGTTTAAACTTGTCTCTGCCGAGTATAGAAAGGCTGATGTTCTATGGGATGGAAAAAAAAAGTATAAAGAATCTGCATTGAGGAATAAAGGGTGTAACTATGCAAACCGCATTTAGAGATGGAAAAGGATTTTTTTAGTACTTCTGGAATTTGAAACAATAATAATGGAATGGAAACATAGGAAAAAGGCTACATATTTGACCACAAAGGCAAATTGGATCATTAGATGCCCGCATGCAATGTAAAAGTGGGGTTTTTCTTTGAAGGAATAGTGGTTGCTTTTTCAATGTGTAATAGGACAAAAGAAAGACCTTTCTGATTCGCCAGGCCATCACTGGCTACATAACCTTTTGCGAAATTGTGGGGGGGTTATTGTTGTTTGTTTTGTTTTTTAAGACAAGTTCTTGAGAAGCACCCCCAGAAATTCTGGCTTGGTAGCTCAGCTGTGAGACTTGAGAGTGTGCCTTTCTGATGGTGTTGCTGATGCAGTTGGGTGGATAGGGGGTGGCCACACCATCCTATCTGCCCTGTCCCCAGTGACCTGTGAGATGGATAGCTCTGCCAGGATAAGCCACAACAGCGAAGAGAGATCCCTGCCCACAAAGTGGGCTAAGTATCACAACACGTGTTTCTGGTTCTCACTTTGTTACTGGCTCAGTCACCTTGAATAAGTCACCCAACTTTTCAATCCTTTCTCCCCCAGAAATAAAGTGTACTGTTTAGACCAAATCAGCACTTCTCAAAGTGTTAGCAAATGTCAGAGAAAGGACAAACACGCATCTACAGATTTGTGTTGTTCAGCAGGTTTCTTAACTGTAAGACTTTTCAGAACTGGTAATTACAAGCGCACAGTGTGAGTGATGACAGTGGGGGGCTTGGGTTTGCCTCCCGACGTTATTTGACCATAAATCCCTTTATGTGTATGGAACACTTGTACCACTCACGTGACAGAAAGCGTCCCTCAGGTCCTCCCCCCGCCCCCAAGCCCTCCCGGCCCTGGACTCAGGCTGTCCCACCGGCCTCCGTGCTCTCAGCTGGTGCAGTGCTGACACCTGTCATCCAAGGAAGAAACTCAGGAGCAATTTTCACCCAATCACTTTCCTTTCCCCCAGCAATTGAGACAATACACCTGAACTTTAATGCCCCAGGAAACTCTTCCTAACTAGCTGAAAACTCTACCTGGCAGCTACAGAACTTGCAAGTTTAGCCCCATGCACGTTCTCCTCCTTTTATGCCTGTGTCTGAAAGTCCTGAGAATGCATTTTAGACCACCTAATGTCTTTACTTGCTCATTTTCTCCGTATTCTATGTAACTCACTAAGTGGTGGAGAGAGCAGGTCATGGTTTTCAAGGTGTGGCCTCAGATCTAGCAGCATCAGCAGCATCTGGGAACTAATTAGAACTGCAGACCCTGCCTGGCCTGCCGAATGGGAGATTCTGGGTGGGACCCTGCCACCATGCTTGTCATCGAGCTCCCCCCCACGATGATCCCCAGGCTCAGTGAAGCTAGAGACCCAGTGTTAGAGCAGAGCAGAAGTGGGGACTGTGGACCCTGACATAACCCTGTGGCTGTATCGCAGTTCTCAGGTCTGGAATACAACAATTAACAGTGGTATCTATGAGGCACTGCCTAGGAGAAGCAACGAACCACCCATAGCCCTTTATTCCAGACTGGATGCTAATACATAGTGTGCGGAACTGAGCTGAAGCCCCATCACAGCATGCCACAAGAAAAGGCACCCTCCGTGCATTGATATAGATGATGTGGTTAGGGAGGGGCCGCCAGGAAAGCAGACAGATCTGGTTTGCTCCCTTTGGTAACTTTATGAACATATGTAAATAATTTAATCTCTCTGTGTTTAGTTTCCTCATTTAGAAAATAGAGGAAACACTTTCCTCACACGGTAAAGATAAGACTTCAATAAAACAGCATCTGCAATTGCTTTGGAAAGTGCCTGGCCCCTTTTAAGCTGGCCCTTCCCAAGTGAAAGTCATCAATGACATCATGGTAATGGCCCCGGGACAGCCCCGTGGGTCGGTGTGATGACAGATCACAAGGCTGCTATGTCCTGAAACCAGGGGCCTTCTTGCTCCACAAAATATTAGAATGGTAGAATATGATGCCCTTATAACTTTCCCTGCAAACTGACCTTGCCATCATAAATTTAAAGACTTCCTTAGAAGTAATTTGACAAGAAGAATTGAAGGCTGTATTGTCCTTAAAGACCAGAAAAATCAGTCTGCCTATTGGACCTATTAGATTTGGACCCTTTTCTATTTAGTATTTAGTCATATACCAACATTGGAGTTTAGATTCGGAGTATTTTCAGACTCATCTTCTAAATGCAGGACGGTTAAGGTCAGGCATATAACCCCAAGATACAAGAATATGTAGTAAGGGTGTCTCTGTGGGCAGGTTTTCACTAGGATTTTCCTCCTTAAGAAACAACTCCTGTGACCGTGTGGCTTGTGGGAATGAGAAGTTTTTCTCACCCGTCTGATAAGTCGGGCAGAGTTCACTTGTAGCTCAGCTCCGAGTTTCCTTCTTCTACGCACCAGAAGAAGGGACAGCTAGGTCTGAGGCAGACCCGTGCAAGGAGGCCAGCGTTTCTGGTCAGGCGTGGGTGAGTCACTGCTGCTCACACTGCATTGACCAAAGCAAGCCATGGGGCCACACCTGGCCCGAGGGAGCAGGAAGCACACGGCCCCACGGGCGGCCGGGAAGGCTCCTCTGTGGGTGGGCCCAGCTCAGCCGTGCACTAAGCAAGTGTGAGCAACGGGCAATCAACCACAGCAGCCAAATTGCCAGCTCTGCCAATAAGGTTCCAAGTTCACACCTCCAAAATGTAGATTATTGAGACAGAAGGAACTCACTTGCAAACGTGCAATAATCTGGATTCACACGCCCCCGAAATCCTTGTGATTTCATAAGAAATTTCACAGCCACCAAGGGCTTTTGAAGCCACCCTCTGTCCTTGGTGGTCTGAGGGAAAAAGTGATCCTGCAGAAGGATCCCTCATATTTCCCCAGGATATAAAAACCAAAGCATTGCCCTTGGGAATCTGCTGTGCGTTACCCTTGGCCACTCTACTTTTTTGTGATGAACACACGGCTTTGTGAGGCCCCTGGGCAGAGCCATCCGTGCCCTCGTCCGGCATAGACAAAGTCAAGCAGTGCTTCCGAACAGTCAAACCAGCCTGAGTGGCAAGTCCCAGTCTGCTCTCAGGAGCAGGCAGGACCGTGGCTCGAGGCCAGCGCCAAAGGTCTCAGCCCATGTGTTTGTGTGGCCAGGGTCACAGGGTCCAAAGGGATAGCTAAGCCTCGCTGGTTTTATTTTAATTTGTTTTCAAACCTTTGCGCTCAGTGAACCCCAAAAAGATTCTTGAGAAGCATTTTTTTCCACTTAATGTTTAAGCCTGTGTGTACTTAAAATGAAATTTAATACAGGTATTTTGGATTTGTGGACACAGAAGGAGAGAGAGATCTTTGAAAAATCAATTTGTCAGAAACACTTGACGTGCAAGAAAGCTTTTTAAGCAACTTTTCTCACAAACAGGAAGCAATGTTTCGTCAGAGCTTAAAAGCCAGATCCCTGCATTCTAATTTTAGTGTGGAAATCCAAAGTTGTGATTTGATTCAGATTTTTTTCTTTCTTCCGCGTCTCACACTCTGTTTAGAGATGCGAGCTGAGACCTGTGGAGGTTTAATGGAGCAACTCTAATTCGGGGGAGATTTTGCCTCCCCATTTTTTTTGAAAGTAATAATTATTTTTCTGTGGGTGCCTCTCCTTTGTTGGCAGACCACAGGACACAGAAGGAAGTTTTCTCTGGTCAGGCAGATTAAAAACCTCCACAATCTGCCCCAGCACAGTGCCTAGTTTTTATAAATTCTGTGTTGTTCTTACTAGAAATTAAAAAAAAAAAAACTTCTTAAGCTGAATTGATTGTCCTAAACAAAGCATTCACCCGACAGCTAGAAGGTCCCACTGTGGGGACATAGAGGAAATTGATATTGTTGGCTAACGAGTTGGCTAATGAACAGGATCATTGAAAATTCTAGGTGGGAATTAAAGAGTTCTCTGTACTTAACTTCAGCAAATACTTTTACTAGAATGATTTTGTTAGAGTATACTTAAACAATGTATCACATTTATATATTTAACATTATTTTATATGTGTGTATCATATTTGTATTTCTCACAACATAGCATATTTATATAACACTTGTGTAACAAATGTAAGCACTATGTTGTAATTTTGGTCAGATTCTCCACGCCGCCGTTCTGCTTTAAGAAATTCACAGCTCGGGCCCCGGGGAGCTGACGTTCACCTGTAAGGACAGTGGCCCTGCACAAGCCTGGGAATGAGGAAGCAGGTGCTCGAGGGCCTGTGTGAAAAGGCGTCAGTGGAGGATGCTAAGAGACAGTGAGGTCACAGGGTCTTTATCAAGGGGGAAAGGTAAGTCAGAGGGTGCCATGCCCAGCATGTGTTCCTGAGGTGACAGCACTAGTGTCACCTGGGAACCTGTTAGACATTCAAACTCTTGGTCTCACCCAAACCTACTAAATTAGAAACCCTGAACCTTGAGGTGACTCCAAGGCGGCTGAGCTGGAGCACAGAAGTCGGACCGGGCGAGGGTGCCACGTGCCAAGGGTGGTGCTCCCCTCTGGGGGTTGGGAAGATTAGTAAGCTCACTTGTGGAGAGCAGTTAGCAGAGTAGCAGTACGTGGCGGTGTAAGTGCGTCTACTTGTGTTGTTACTATTGACCTGAGCCTTTATTACTATTTTGCTTATCTAAACCTCATGTCATTTTGTTATTGATACTGCCACTATTAATCTGCAGCTTCTTGCCCACTGTGGACCCTTCTGGCTCAATCCTCACTCCATTCTTATTCATTATTTGCTCACATGTTTCTTCTTACTGAGCCGATAACTTTCTGGCCATTTCCAGGTTGATTTCTCTCTGACGGGACAGCATGTTCCAGCTCAGCGTGGCTTGCTTCTTTGATCGCCCATCCTTATAACACCTTCTTTCTTTGATTGAATTTTTTTCTTCTCTGTAGATGGCAATGAGAGCTCCCTTCCTGTTTTCCTCATTTTTATTATTTGGTCCCCAACACTGAAAGTTTGGTTTATACAGCTAAATACCTTGTCCCATGTGCCTACTATTTAATTTTACTTCAAAATGTGTTTGTCTTTTTCCCTTTATCTCCAGAGCACAAACATGACAAAGCGTAAGCACACAGTGACTCCACATCACGCTCCTTTTACTGGCTTGTAGGAGGAGAGGGTAATATTGAGCTCTGCGTTCAATACTTTCAAGAATTTCACTTCAATAAAGATATCACCATTCTAAGAATTACAATTCCATCCCCAAGCTGGAACGATATAACAAAAACTGCAGAAACAAACAGTATTTCAAGAGACTAAATAAAACTGCTAATATAATACAATGTGGAATATTGCTTTTGTGGGGGATTAAGAGAGGACAAATTAAGAGAAAATATTCTTCTATTTTTCTTCCCATTCTTAACGTTTGGAAAACTGTTATTGTCCCTTAACATCTTAGAAGGTAAGCCAGATGGACTGCAGAATCACTAAAGGAAAGGAACTTAAGATGGTGCATGATTATATGAAATGAATACATATCAATAATGAATAGATTTCACAAGAGAAGTCTGCTGAGGAATAAAATACTGTGAATTAAGAGCATCTGACGAAGTGTAAACAATAAAGCCTATGGGTGAGATTGATGGATGCAAAGATACTGGGTCTTGATAGAGCAGTGACAAAGATGTCAATGGCCAAATGTACTTGGACCACACTGGGCAGGCCCAGCCTATGAGAGGCTGTGCTGGTTGATAAGTGGGAAACTTTTACTGTGAAATAGCAATCATTGTAAATATCTGGCAGGTCAGGAAAGAAGCATAAAGTGTATGTGCACCTGTGTGTGAGTGACAGCAATGTGTGGGGGACAGGTAGATAGGGAGAAGGATGATTGATAGATAACAGATGATGGATAACAGATGCTTGGTAGACAAATAGATCAAGATAGACGTATTCAGGGGAAAAAAGGATGCAAAAGACTCGCTTGAAAGTAGAACAGATTACGTGAAACTGGGGGGATTTTGTGATACACAGACAAGAACACTGGTCTACCTCGCAAAGACCTTGGGTCTCATTCTCTCTCCCAAGACCCAGCTGGGTGACAAGAGCTATCCCTCCAGGCCTCCAGGGTTCAGTGCCCTCCTTTGCAAAGTGTGTGTCCAGTCAGATGGTTCTGACAATCTTTTCCACTCTAACATTCTATGACTCAACAGCAGTAATGCATTTCCACAGGCGGTAAAAATATTCTAGACTCTTCCCTTCCAGCTCTCACTGTTTACTTCCTCTGCACTTCCCTTTCCGGCCTCCCTGTGTGCTGGTCAGTTCATAGCTGGCCCCGGTGACAGTGGGTTAACCCTGTCTTTCCAGGGTGTTTGACTACTGAGCTCCCTCCAGGGGCTGGGAAGGCTACAGGGAAGGCTTTGGTTGGGATTCAGTTTCATTCTTAAAACATCCCTTGAGCCTTCACTCTATTCTGTGCGCTGTGCCAGATTACCAGGGATTGGGAGGTAAATGCCATAGCCATGGCCTTTTAGTGAGTGGTTAGTGGCCATTTGTGCTGGGGTGCTCTTAGTAACCACCTGTGAATACTACGTGTCCCTCTTTCTTTCAGGCAGTAGCAGAGTCCCATGGTAGCCAGGTGGGTGAAGGGGAGCGAAAACGTTTCTGCCTGCCTCGAGGAAGACACCTGCTGACCTGCCAAGTGAGTGACCAGTTGGTAGACTGTCCTGAGGGCACCGGGCATGACAGGGAGGGTGGAGGACACAGAGGACTGTGGCACCTTTGGTGACTGCAGCTGCTCTCTCGCCCACAGAGAGGTGCCGTGCCAGCACACCCAGTGGCTCGAGGTGTCACTCCATGGTTTGTGCCCCCACACCCTGTCAGGAGGCACTTACCCCGACAGGAGGGCGTCAATGCCATTAACTCCCACACTAGACAGGCAGGACTGCAGCCAGAGAGCCCTCAGCAGAAACAGGAAAAAGATCCAGCTCATCCCAAGCCTGGCCTGCTGCCACTTTGAAAGAGAGGTTAAAACAGAAGCTTCATGGCACCTCCTCCGTGGAAACAGGGCCAAGTTTTCCAGAATCTGGTGGAGGGCTGGGCTTGGTGCTTTCCTTGTGCCCGCAGGACACTCATGTCTAGCTCACTGGAAAACTTAAGCCTCTGTTTTCATTTCAGTGGACTGAATGGCATGCACTTTCCCTGGCAGTTTCTTTAAAAACACAGAAATGCGTGCACTTACTTGTACACCGCTGCACTTGCCTCTGGCGGTGCCCACGCCGCCTGTCTGTGCATTCGGGCCACGCCAGCGCTTCCTTTCCAAACCTTGGCTGTGCTTATTTCCCTCTTCATTATACCGAGAAGTGTTACTGAGGGTAGGATAAAGCCACATTCGTCAATGTGCCCTGTACTTTTCTTCTAAAGTATTTCCAAGTAACGTGGAATTGGCTTCAAGGTAAAGAATTCTGAAATAAAAATGAAAAATGACTTTCCTTTCTAAGAAAAAAAAAACAATAGTCATTTCAGGGGGGCATTTCATAAACGACAGACTCTTCTTTTCCCTCCTCCTGGTCCCTTGTCTAAGGAGACACGCTCTTAATAACGTCACAGGAAAATTAAGTGCCCAACACACTCACTGGATCCTGAAGAAGTATTTGCCTCTGATGGATACAATTTCCATTTCCTTGAAGGAATTTGCCCAGAGGATTACTTTCAAAACTTCTATTGAGATAATACTTCTCTAACAGAAAAGAGTATTACAGGAATCATAAACCCCCTCTTAAAAGGGGGGAATTTTGTTTTGTTCTTAAAATAGTAATGAGGTGGGGGGAAAAATGCCAGTCAGGTAAAGTTACTTTGTAATCACTCCCTTTATCTTTTTCGAGAAATGTGGGGGTAACTGATTTGAGTCAGCAGACAGGCACTATAAGATGTGGGCAGCTTCATGGTCAGCCTGTTCCTGGCTGTTGACGCAGGCTGAGGCTGACATATCCCCTGGGCTGAGCGTGGGAGCCCCCAACTTACTCTTGGTAGGTCTTTTCTGTTACAATGGTAGATGCCTCCACTTACTGACTTTTCCATTTGTTCTTTAAAGTGCATTTCTCATGCTGCTTCTACTCAGTTCTAAAGAATAAAGCAGAGCTTTTGTGCCATAGCTAAATGTCATACCTAAAATGACATTGGTAGCTCTTGTCCAGGAATAACTAGCTTACCGGGGGAGTCATTGATAAAGCTTAATTACTTGCTGTAAGTATGTTTTTGGTTGTTTGATAACTGAGTTATTTTCCTATGTCTCCAAAAATTAGGAGAGGTCATAGGTTCTAAATTATTCATGGGGTTGGGGTGTAATGAACTGGTATTACAAAGAACGTCATACAAAAAGTAAGTTTCAAAAAACTGTATTAATGCTAGCTGAGTTTTTTTATATTATAGTAGTCTCCATTGCTATATCAAAAATTACCTTATGGATGGTAGATTTTAGTTATATCAGTACTGGTCTATGCTCAGTGAAATAATGTTTTTATTTCCTATATTGGGATTATGATAGCTGAGTATAAATAAATGTTCATGTTACTCTGTGGGATAGATGCATAAGAGCTATTATCCCAAAAAGGAGCATAGCATGAGTTTTTGGAACGTGAGACTCTGTTGTGGTGCTCTGTCTCATTTAATTATCACAGAAACCACGAGGAGGAGGCTTCTCATCATTTCAAAGATGAAGGACTAAGCCCCAGAGGGTTGGATGGTGCTTCCCGTCACAGAGCCGGGGACCTGCAGTCAGCCTTGAGCCTGGTGCGCCTCCCCAGGGGCTGTGTCCTTCACTCTACCCTACTAGCCCCAAAGCACAAATTCACTAATCTTGCCTTCAGAATTCTTCCTTCTCCCATACCTCCATGTAGATTCGTACTTCCCATGACTATTCTATTTTCTGGAAGTTTCTCCACATGTGACTATAATGAAATTTCTGTCTTCATCATTTCTTTAGGTGACCCTGAGGCTGGTGATGGATCCCATCCATGTCAGCATGTCCAGTGCCCCCCTGGTGAAGCACACGGCTGCAGGGGCTGGTCTCAAGTCCACCAGACCCCGAGTCATGTCCAAGAGCGGGCACAGCAACGTGCGGATCGACAAGGTGGACGGCATCTACCTGCTCTACCTGCAGGACCTGTGGACCACCGTCATCGACATGAAGTGGCGGTACAAACTCACCCTGTTTGCCGCCACGTTCGTCATGACCTGGTTCCTTTTTGGAGTCATCTACTATGCCATCGCCTTCATTCACGGGGACTTAGAACCCAGCGAGCCCATCTCAAACCACACCCCCTGCATCATGAAAGTGGACTCTCTCACAGGGGCGTTTCTCTTCTCCCTGGAGTCCCAGACCACCATCGGCTACGGCGTCCGCTCCATCACCGAGGAGTGCCCTCACGCCATCTTCCTCTTGGTTGCTCAACTGGTCATCACCACGTTGATTGAGATCTTCATCACGGGCACTTTCCTGGCCAAAATCGCAAGACCCAAAAAACGGGCCGAGACCATCAAGTTCAGCCATTGTGCGGTCATCACCAAGCAGAACGGGAAGCTGTGCCTGGTGATCCAGGTGGCCAACATGAGGAAGAGCCTCCTGATCCAGTGCCAGCTGTCTGGCAAGCTCCTGCAGACCCACGTCACCAAGGAGGGGGAGAGGATCCTGCTCAACCAGGCCACTGTCAAATTCCACGTGGACTCGTCCTCGGAGAGCCCCTTCCTCATCCTGCCCATGACCTTCTACCATGTGCTGGATGAGACCAGCCCCCTGAGAGACCTCACACCCCAGAACCTAAAGGAGAAGGAGTTTGAACTCGTGGTTCTCCTCAATGCCACTGTGGAGTCCACCAGTGCTGTCTGCCAGAGCCGGACATCGTATGTCCCAGAGGAGATCTACTGGGGTTTCGAGTTTGTGCCTGTGGTTTCTCTCTCCAAAAATGGAAAGTACGTGGCCGATTTCAGTCAGTTTGAGCAGATCCGGAAGAGCTCAGACTGTACCTTTTACTGTGCAGATTCGGAGAAGCAGAAACTTGAAGAGAAGTACAGGCAGGAGGATCAGAGGGACAGAGAGCTGAGGACACTTCTGTTACAACAGAGCAACGTCTGACCACGGGATGTCATAACAGTTTACATCTGTGTGCCATTTCCACATCAGAGCTCCCTCCCAACACAAAGGTTGCTGTGAAAATGAAAATGTGTAGACACGCTCTGAAAAACTGGACGGACCTACGAAATCCATCTCTTCCTTTGATCTGCGGGCTAAACAAGCATTTCCATGCTTGAGAGAGTTCCTTGCAAGGGCTTCGTCTGAAGTGAACTCTCAAAACTCAAATTTTCTGAATGGGGCTGCATTTCAAAGAATTTGGTATGAGGCAGTTGGAATAATGTCCTGTTGGATAAACAGACATTTAGCAAGGTTGATATGGAAAGTAAATGCATTTCATACAAGTATATAAGAAATAATATAAGGTATTTATTTAATTAACTCTCAATAGCATTATGGCCGCGGGTTGAAATGTGGTTCGGCATCTACTTATAGCATTGTTTAAGAACATACTTTCTTTGTCCAAGCAGGGAAAATTTTATATATAATGATGGCTCTCTGGTTATACCTAAAAAGAAACAGGGTATTACTAATAAAATAAAGTAATTCCATTTTTGCATTTCTTTAGTAGACTGAATTGTACAAAATGAAATTGCTGAGATCGGTCATTAACAGTTGTAGAAACATATGCAAATACAGCTGGTTGATTGTTCCCTCTAAGGTTTTGGTGGGAATGCACTCGGCCCTTTCTGTTCGGAATGTGCCCCACAGACTGGCAGCGTCAGCACCTTCTAGGGGGATATTAGCTACATAGATTCCCAGGCCCCAGGCGGACTTTCAGAATCAGTCTGTCTCTTAATGAGACTCCCACATGATCCGTGCGCAAAGGAAAGCTGGGACAGCTCTGCTCTGGACAATATTCCGAAAGTCAATTTCTGAAGCCGTGTGGACAAGAGACTCGTGTGGGTCCCATGCCCACATCACATCCACGTCTGTCTCTCTCTCTTCAGTCACTGTGGTCCAGGATTCCTTGCAGCCATTTTATTCCTTATTTTTTAAAATGCCTCGCCCACAAAGGACCTGCCTAGGGTATCCACAGACATCCAGGGCCAAAATAAAACTGTTGAGAGTTCGTGACAATACAGGGAAGTTTCTCAGATGCTGAGGTGCATAAGCTCAATGGGGCACAAACAGACTCCAGGATACTTGAACAAAATCTGATAATCTCCTGACATGTAAAGAATACCCTCACTACTAAATAAAGCTCATCTGAAGAGATAACACCTTGCCTCGGGCAAAATTAAGGGGCCTGGTAGCCTACATTTCTTTGGGGCAGAAAATAAACTGGCTGGGATTGCTAAGACATCCCAAAGGTGACTTTTCATTTCATTCAGACCAGGACAGATTTGGGTCCCCACTCAAGCCATAGGTGACCGTGAATGTGTAGACCCTGCAACCAGACGCACACGTACATGTGAGCCCACATGCACACACGTACACACTTGCACACACGTACACATGTGCTGGCTTTTTAAGCACAATTGTGGGGGTCATCAATGAAAGACCTTTGTCACTATGAGAGCAAGTCCCCCCTAATATGCTTATGTTTATTGCTTCTGCAAAAATATGAACATTGGGACTAACAGAAAATGAAGAACAAAAATTGGATTCAGATTATAAGTGAAATGATGATATAGATGACAGCAAATCAGTCCACATCTTGATGTGACGACATTTGCAAATGTCCTTCCATTAAACAAAAAATGTGGCTAAAGCCTCTGTCCTGGAACTGAACTAATCTGTGCCAGGTGTAAGTAAGAATAATGAGGATCAGGTTTGTAAAAGTTTAACAGACAATCTCAATCCACTCACAAGAGGGAAAGTTTTGTCTTTAGTTATTCAGGAGGTTTGCTTTTTTTCTTTTTTCTGTTGATAATTTTGTGGCAGGTTGCTTTAGCTATCCATTTTTAAAAATATATTACATACTAGTATAGCTAGCTATGAATGCTTTTAGTAATTAGACTTTTTTTTAAAAATTGTATATTGTGGTATAATCAACAGGGAAATAATGCCCCTGGCATGTTTACAGCTTTTCTGCTGCACTATTAACTCTTTTCCTAGTATTCACATCAGTGCCAATGTGAGTGTGATCCAGATTACACATCTTGGTCCCTTATATTACATATGGTGCAATGATGTAGCATAAGATTCAGAATGTTTCTGTATGTTTACTTAGCATTAATTTTAGTAAATTTGGGAGACTTGATTATCTGATCTTTTGTATTACACACAAAAAAAATATACGGAGTGTCTTAAAAACTAGTACACGTACTGGTCAATAAATCATATTATAACATAATCAATAAATAGCTCTACAGTTACATGATTTGAAACTTACCATTTTCCAGGTACCCTTAACAGTTATTACTTTGTATAAAAAGGAATTCAGGTAGTAAACTTATTTGACTACATCTGGTCAATCGTTTGATTGAAACAGATTCATGCTCAACATTTCCACAAAGGAGTGGCCAAGCTAATGAAGTATGTTTGACGCAAAAATGCTTTTGAATTTTGAAACATTTCTGATGCCTTAAGCCTTCTCAATGAGACTATGCAAAAATGTTGCGTTCCGTTTGAGAAGCCACAGAGTCAACAGCAGCAAATCAGTGTAATCTGTAGGCAGAGTCTTATTTCAGTAATTGAATCCATGATACTAACATGATACCTGCAGCTCAGGGTACCAGACAGCCCAGCAAAGATTCGTTCATTGCTCTTGACAGTGACTTTGGGTTGCAATCGAGAAGCACATGCTGGTTCCCATTTTACCACAAGGGAAATTACAACACAGAAAAGAGTCTCTAGAAATCTAAAATAACTGGCTAAAGGTGAAAAGTGTCCCGAATTCATGAACCAGACATTTAGATAAATTTAAATAACTAGTGGGATTATTTTTATTTGAATTAAATTTCTGATTTTAATTGACTGTGATTTCAATATTACCAAATATGTTTAAAAAGTGGCATTCCTACTGTAGTATGGAAAAAATGTGGCCCTTCCATATACTTCAGTAGGATTCTTTATCCCTTATTGGATCCTCTGTGCGTATGAAAGATCTGGGTGGAGAAGGGAAGAGGAAGGAGGCGGGGCAACGGGAGCTTGAGATCTGTGATTTGTAAGGCTTGGGATCTGTGGTTTGTAAGGCTTGAGTTCTACATGTTCTCATTATCTGTCAGCGTCTCAGACATTGGAACACACGGTGCAATGAAGTCTCATTTTCTCAGTCTTGGCTAGTTTATCTTCATCTATTAAATTTTGAAACAACTAATTTTGGATGGAGGTTATTTGATCATAGCTTTACAAGATGTACCTTTTCTTTTATGAAGGTACTCTGATTTCAAACCTTAATTTCCAAGTTCTGTTATGTGCGCCCAAAATCCAGCTTCTGATTATTTGACTCTGGATAGGTCCAAAATACAAATTAATTTCCTTTCCCTGGAAATATTTACACTGGAAAGTCTAAAACATGTGACCTTCTGGATCCTTGAATGTAGCCTTTGACTGAATCCAAATTTTACAGGACAAATCCCTTGGGGATCTGGAGGGCCACGGGTAGATTCTAAAGCTTAACGTTCATTTTCACATGATGAACTGTATACATTTTACTCTTTGTGAACTTAACTTTTGTCTTCAATCAGGATGACTTGCCAGCCAACTCTCCAGCCTGTTGACAGCAATAGGTAATTTTCTACTCTTAGAATGGGTGTGTCTTCTGAGTAGCATCAGGGTCTCTTGAGTTGGAATTTGCAGAGAAATGGTATGATTTGAATTTAACTGGGATTTTAAGGAATAAAGGAATCACTTCTTACGTTTTAGTATTTGCTAGTAAACTCTGTTTTTGTTGTTATTTTTGAAAGGACAAAGTCTTTGTCTTTGGAGCAGGGAAGACATTGAGAAAAGCACAAAGAATGTGAGCCTGTGATTGATCAACTAGACTGTCCTGGAAGAGACTTTACCAGTGCAAAAGAACTTTGTGGGGGAAAATGTGGTTGTTCAGGCTTATATTACAAGAAACTGCCATTCTGTTCTGGCTTCCCAGGAGAGGCAGTTTTCTTAGATTCTTAAGAATAACTAATGGTTTAACTCCAACTTTTCACCAAAGTATTTCCACTAAATACTTAATGGAAAGAGAAACATGAGACTGAAATAAAGCTTCAGCCATTTCACTTCACCTTCACTCTCTCTCGTTGCTCCCAATCTCCCCCCAACTTCACCCATGCCTGCTGGACTGTCAATCTCCCCCCAACTTCGCCCATGCCTGCTGGACTGTCAGTCTCCCCCCAACTTCGCCCATGCCTGGTAGACTGTCAATCGCCCCCCAACTTCACCCATGCCTGGTGGACTGTCAATTTCCCGCCATCCTCGCACATGGGAACTGTTTCTTCATATTTTCTATTCATTCTATCAAGTCAAGTAGTTTGATGGGTTAAAAAACTAATTAATCCAAATTCATCATGTGTGGACCTTTAGACATCCAAAAATTGATGATAAGAATTTTTATTTTTCAGATGGTATGTTGGCAGTGTGTAAAAACAGAAAACCAAGAGAAAGAAGGTCATTGATTGGGGTTGATAGCTAATTTCTAATAAAATTACAAGAATGGAGGGTGGAAGTCAAAAGACATAACTGACACATGAGTGAAAATGCTACATAGGTAGGTAAAGGACATAGAACTCCTGACACAACACGGGAGAGTTGGGGCTTCAGGACCCACCGTACAGCAGGACATGTCCTGTGTTTAGTTGTTTGGGGCCTGTGTCCCATGTTGACTTTGTTCAGATGTCTTCAATGTCTTGGATTTAACTTTTTTTCAATGCATTTCAAAATTGCCTTTGGCAATTAGTAAAATCTGCACATTTAACTGGAAGTCCTACATATTTATTTGCCCAATCTGAAACATTTACAGAGTATCCATATAATTCCAGACCATGCCCTTTTCTAGAAGAGAAACAAATACAGATCCCTGTATTTGGAGGTTACAAGATGCATTGCAGTAGCAGTAGAGAAAGGAAGTACTCCAAAAACATATTTCCTTGGTTGCCCAATGAGCAAAATTAAGTTTCAGCTAAATGTAGGGGCCCAGCCTTTGCTATCTTCCCTGCAGAGTGGAGCGCATGCCCTGTGAGCCTCCACAAAGAGGAAAGGTCTTTTCTGGGGCACCACCGAGATTGGGGTTGGGGAGCTCGTTTGCCTTTAACATGGGTGCACAGAAACCCAGATTCTCGAGCCTCAGTTGTAGAAATTAGCAGAAGGTTTTTAGATTTTTCACCAGCACTGGAGTGGCAAAATTAAAGATGAAAGCATCACCCCAAAAGTCCATCACCAAATTTTGTTTGTTTAGCAACCTCCTACTACACGATGTAATAATTAACTATACCATTATCTTTATTCAAGGCCAAATTTTACCTAGTATTCATGCCTTCCCACCCCCTTATGATATCTAATTTCACTCCTCAAAAATATTTAAGTAAATAAAAGGTACAACCTACTCAAAATTAGACTCCAAGGAAACTGCTATAATTGATAAAAGAGTATTTATTCTTTTAAAAAACATTAAGAATCACTAGCAGACAGCCCTCAGAATGGGAAAGAATATTTGCAAGTTATACCTCTGACAAGGACTTAAAAACCTGAAACTTTTGATTTGCATTTCTCTTTAAAGGATTTATAACCATCATAATATTAAAATTAAATCTAAATATTCCTCAGCAAAGTAGGTTGCATCATGTACATGCAATGAATTACTTCATAAAAAGCATTTGACAGGATCCAACATTCCTTTATGATAAAAATCCTCAACAAACTAGGCACTGAAGGAGGATACCTCAAAGTCATAAAAGCTGTATATTACAACCCCATGCAACATCATGCTGAATGTGAAAACGCAGGAAATATTCTTCCCAGGAACTGAACAAGACAAAAATGTCCCCTTGCACCACTTGTATTCAACATAGTACTGAAGTCTTACCCAGAGCAATCAGGCAGGAGAAAGAAATAAAGGGCATCCACACTGGAAAAGAGGAAGTCAAACTAGCCCTCTTTGCCAATGACATATCTTATGCCTAAAAAACCCTCAACACTCCCCTAAAGACTCCTAGAATTGATAAACAATTCATTAAAGCCTCAGGTTGCAAAACCAACCTGCAAATGTCAGCGGCTTTTCTATATACCAAAAACAATCAAGCTGAGAATCCAATCAAGAACTCGATCCCATTTATAATAGCTGCAGAAACCAAATTACCTTGGAATATACTTAACCAAGAGGATGAAAGCTGTCTGCAAAGAAAACAAGACACCGATGAAAGAAATCACATGTGACATAATCCCAGGATTATGGATCAAAAGAATCAGTATTGTGAAAACATCCATACTTCCCAACATAATCTGCAGATTCAGTGCAATTCCTTTAGAAATTCCAACATCGCTTTCTCAGACAACTAGGAAAAAACAACTCCAAAATTCATATGGAACTAAAAAAGAGCCTGGATAGCCAAAGCAACCCCAAGCAAAAAGAATATCTCTGTAAGTGTTAAATTACCCCACTCCAAATTACACTGTGAGAGAATAGCAAGCCAAACAGAATAACAGAGGCAGAAAAGCAAACACAGAGCAATGGAAACAGAGAACTGTGAAACGGAGCCAAGACTCAGAACCAGCCAACTTCTGACAAAGCAGACAGAAGCACACGAGGGGAAAGGCAGGCTCCCTTCAACAGCAACGCTGGGAAAAATGGGTTGGCCTTGAGCAAAGAATGAAACTGGATCCTCATCTCTTACCACATATACAAATTAGTTCAAAATTGAATAAAGACTTGACTGTAAGACTGGAAACCATAAAAATCCCATAACAAACTCCAGGAAAAATCCTTGACATTGGCCCAAATAAAGAATTTATGAATGAGACCCTGAAAGGAACTATAGAAAAACTAAAAATTAATAAATGGGACTTAATTATGCTAAAAAAACTTCTGCATGGCAAAACATATAATCAACAAACTCAATGTGCAATCTCTGGAATGGGAGCGAATATTACAAACTATATATTTGACAATTCTATAAAGAGCTCAAACAAATCGGTAAGAACAACAACAACAAAAAAAGCAAATAACCTGGGGCTACTCTCTTGAAAATGGTAGATGAGTAACTCCTGGCCCAGAGGAGAGAATCACTTTTAAATTTGAGACGGGGGTGGTGAGGTGTGGTGAGCCATGGGCACAATGCCAGGGACATGGCACAACCCCTGCTGATGGGCTACCTGCAACTTGGACTTGTCCCCACAAATGCAAACAATATAACCTACTCATATGCACCCTTTCATCAATCTGAAATAAATTTTAAAAAATAACACCGTTAAAATGTGGGCAAAAGACATGAACAAAGATCTTTGCAAACAAAAGTGAAACAAATGGTAAGAAATGTGAAAAAAATGCTTGACATTACTAATCATTGGGGAAATATAAATTAAAAGCACATTAAGACATCACCTTGCCCCTGTCAGAATAGCCATTGTCAAAAAGTCAAGAAAATGGTAGACTCTGGCATGGACGCAGTGGGAAGGGAATGTGCATCAGTCCAGCCTCTGAGGGCAACAGCGTGCAGATTGTCCCTTCAACTTCAGCTACATCTACCATCTGTTTATCTAGCCTCCCCTCAAAAAGCCCATTATATCAAAAAGGCATCTTGGAAGGCGCCTGTGGCTCAAGGAATAGGTTGTCGGCCCCATATATTGGGGTGGTGGGTTCAAGCCCGGACCCGGCCAAAACTGCAAAAAAAAAAAAAAAAAAAAAGGCATCTGCCCTCACATGTTTATCCCATTTATCACAGCACAACTCAAAATTGCAAAGATATGGAACCAACCCGAGTGTCAGGCAATTGATGAGAGGGCAAAGAAAATCTGTGATCTATATATACATGTGTGTATATACACACACACATATGTGCATACACACATGTATATATCCACTTTATATATACCATACATGTATTCAATTATATATCAGATTATATATTCATAGATTCCATTAAATATTTGATATGTGTACAATATACATATACACATATAAAATCTAACAGAATATACATATGCTATATATAAATGGGATTCTATGTAGCCATAAAAAGAATGAAATAATGTCTTTTGCTGCAACTGTGATGGAACAAGAGGCTGTCGTTTTAAGCGAAGTAACCCAGGAACAAAGAAACAAATAACGTGTTCTCACTAGTGGAGGTGGAGCCTGGTCTGCAGAGTCAGACAGGGTGACTGAATGGGCGCTGGAGCTATAGAAGGGGGGTGTAGGAGGATCGAGGATGAAAATTACCTCCTAAAAATCACCTACCTACATGTACACTACTCCAGGGACAGGTATGTTAAATTTTAGAGCTCACTATGCAAGTCATCCACGTAACAAAAACAATTCATACTCCCTAAATATATTTAAACAGAAAAAAGTTTTTGATTTGTCAAAGACACAACACCAAACACCATTCCATCAAACTCTTAAATTCATAAGTTGGGTTTCTTTAAACTTCTGTTCTTTGAAAGACACTGCTGACGGAATGAAAACACATATCGCAAACTATGAAAAACTACTTGCAAAGCGTGTATGTGATAAAGGACTTGAATTCAAATTTTACAACAAACTCTGAAAACTCAACAATAAAAAAGAAACGAATAAAAAGACAGACAATATGAATGGACAACTCACGAAAGAAGGCACTCAAATGACAAAAAGCATGCAAGAAAATTATCAGCATTAATCACTAGTGAAATTCAAATTAAAACCAAAATGAGACACCACGACACACTTAATAGAATATTTAAAATTAGGCTCATTGCCCATAGCTCAGTGGTTAGGGCACCAACCATGCACACCGGGGCTGACAGGTTTGAACTGGGCCGGGACCTCCTAAACAACAATGACAACTGCAACAAAATAACAGCCGGGCGTTGTGGCAGGTGCCTATAGTCCCAGCTGGGAGGCTGAGGCAAGAGAATAGCTGAAGCCCAAGAGTTTGAGGTTGCTGTGAGCTGTGATGCACCAGTACTCCACTGAGGTTGACATAGTGAGGCTCATTTAAAATTAAATAGACTGACAATATTATGCCTTGGCAAGAGGGTTGAGGAACTGGAAATCTCACATGTGGATCATGAAACCATAAAATGCAGCAAGCACTTTGAATATCACCTTTGCAGTTTCTCAGAAAGTTAAACATGCATCTATCAAAGGATCAAACCAGTTTAATCCTTAAGTATTCGATACAACTCAACAGTAAAACAATTTGACCCTGGGTTTTCTTTGTTGAGTATTTTTGATGGCAAATGTAATTTCTTAAAGAAAATAAAAACCCACAGATACCTTTTTCAAAATAAAATAAATTTAAAAAGTAAATCATATGTCTCGACAATTACGTTTACAGTAAGCAATTATATTAAAAGGGAAGTTTCACATCATTTTTTTCTTTTTTCTCTTTTTTTCTTTTTTATAGACACAGTCTCACTTTATCACCCTGGGTAGAGTGCCCTGGCATCATAGCTCACAGCAACCTCAAACTCTTGGACTTAAGCGATTTTCTGGCCTCAGCCTCCCATGTAGCTGGGACTACTGGCACCCACCACAAAACCCTGTTTTGTTGTTGTTGTTGTTGTTTGTTTGTTTGTTTGTTTTGAGACAGAGTCTTGCTCTGGTTCAGGCTGGTTTCAAACCTGTGACTTCAGGCAATTCACCTGCCTCGGCCTCCCAAGTGCTGGAATTACAGTCATGAGCCAGTACGCTCAGCCATTTCACATAGTTAAGGGGATTTTCTTTAAGAACCAATCTGTGTGGGAGGGTAAACAGATTGCATTCTATAACTTGTTTATAGATTTCTAGATATGGATCCTTGAAACAAACACAAAGGAATGATATCCAGAGAGTGAACGACACGGGTAGGCAGTGGGCAGGGAGAGAAGCCAGGTTCTCAGACGCCGGGACGACAGGTAGGAAGTTCTGCTATTGGTGCGGAGACAGGAAGACACCAGGGCTGTGCCAGGAAGGGGCAGGAATCTTACTGTCTCAGTGAAAGGGATTTAACCCCTGTCACAAAGACAACACACAGAGGCCTATTCTGGTGTTTCAGTGAACAAAACAAATACTCTCTGAAGTGAAGCTTAATAGTTCACACAAAAGACGCTCTGCCTGAGGCCTCTGCGGTGCCCACTGGGGGAGCATCACTGGAGGCAGACCCCTGAACAGAGCGTCTAGCTTTCCGTGAGGTGCAGTTAGAAATCTTTATCTCCACCTCCACACCAACATCTCTTCCACAATCTCTGAATGTCTTAGCACAATAAGTAAGAAAATGCCATGAAGGCTATGTTAACCAGTTTGATGAGAACATTTCAAATTGTATATAAAACCAGCACATTGTACCTCATGATTGCATTAATGTACACAGCTATGATTTAATAAAAAATAATATTAAAAGCAATTTTTATTTCACTACGAGGACAGACAGCAGGAGATGAACACAGAGGTTCTGGCAAAAGGTATTTTCTCCGTTATTTCTAAAACGTCCATTGTCTTCCTGCTAATATATATATTTTTTATTAAATCCTGCTAATATTTTTAAAGACACTCAGATTTCATCTCCTCTAATATTCTCACATAGTAAAATGTCATTAGTGTGTATTTTGCTGTGGAACACATAACTCTTTCTAATGCTGGCTTTTCTACCCTCTTTCTTTCAATACATATTAATTCTCACTGTAGTAATTTCCTGCATTACAGGCTTGGGTCATAAACCTCTTTAAAATCTGATGAAAATGATGAATTGGCACCTCATAAAAAATGTGCATTCATGCATAGAAAAATATGCAAACAATTTCAGGGCTTTTATGAACTCCCTGTTGGCAAAGTTTAAAATCCATGCTGCAGAGAAGGTATATTTAAACAGGCCTTTGCTATTTCCAGAATCAAACTCCCATCCACTACAGCACAGGGGACTAGCTTGGGGTGATAACTGAGTGGACAGTGCATGATGCACAGTGGACAGTGCACAGGCGACAGTGCACGGTGAACTGTAGATGGTGCATGGTGGATGGTGCATGATGGACCATGGATGGTTGATGGTGGGTAGTGCATGGTGGATGGTGCACAGTGGACCATGGACAGTGGATGGTGCACGGTGCATGGTGGATGGACAGTGCATGGTGCAGCAGACGGTGGATGGTGCATGGTGGATGGTGGATGATGCACAGTGGATGATGCATGGTGGACAGTGCACGGTGGAAGGTGGATGGTGCATGGTGCATGGTGGATGGTGCATGGTGGATGGTGCATGGTGCAAAGTCAGTGGATGATGCATGGTGGACAGTGCACGGTGGACGGTGGATGGTGCATGGTGGATGGTGGATGGTAGATGGTGCATGGTGGATGGTGCATGGTGGACGGTGGATGGTGGATGGTGCATGATGGACAGTGGACGGTGGATGGTGCATGGTGGATGGTGGATGATGCATGGTGGATGGTGCATGGTGGATGGTGGATGATGCATGGCAGATGGTGCATGGTGCACAGTAGATGATGCATGGTGGATGGTGGATGGTGCATGGTGGATGGTGGATGGTGCATGGTGGACAGTGGATGGTGCATGGTGGATGGTGGACGGTGTATGGTAGATGGTGCACGTTGTACAGTGGATGGTGCATGGTGGATGGTGGATGGTGCATGGTGGATGGTGGATGATGCATGGCAGATGGTGCATGGTGCACAGTGGATGATGCATGGTGGACAGTGCATGGTGGATGGTGGATGGTGCATGGTGGATGGTACATGGTGGACGGTAGATGGTGCATGGTGGATGGTGCATGGTGGACGGTGGATGGTGGATGGTGCATGGTGGACAGTGGACGGTGGATGGTGCATGGTGGATGGTGGATGGTGCATGGTGGACAGTGGATGGTGCATGGTGGATGGTGGACGGTGGATGGTGGATGATGCATGGTGGTGGATGGTGTATGGTGCATGGTGGATGGTGCATGGTGGACAGTGGATGGTGGACAGTGGATGGTGCACGGTGGATGGTGCATGGTGGATGGTGGATGGTGGATGGTGCATGGTGGATAGTGGATGGTGCATAGTGCATGGTGGACGGTGGATGGTGCACGGTGGATGGTGGACAGTGTATGGTAGATGGTGCATGGTGTACAGTGGATGGTGCATGGTGGACGGTGGATGGTGGATGGTGCATGGTGGATAGTGGACAGTGCATAGTGGATGGTGGATGGTGTATGGTGGATAGTGGACGGTGCATAGTGGATGGTGGACGGTGGTGGATGCACAGTGGATGGTGGATGGTGCATGGTGACAGAAGACAGTGCTTGCAGCATCTTTACCACAAGAAACAGGCGGGAAGTGTCTCCATCTGAGTAACGGATGATATTTTTTTCTCTTTGGTTTGCATTAGCTGACTAGGGTAAAAGAACTTAAGGTCACAAAAAGTAGAAAAACAAAATCAAGCAAATTCCAGGACTTTATGTCCTGAGACTACAACAGTATAAACACAACAGAAAAGGGCCAAAAAATGTCAGATGAGACCTGAGGCCTATAGCTGGCAGACCACAGCCAGCTCTCCACCCACTTTTCTACACCCACTGTCCTACAAGCTAATAATGTTATTTACATGCTTAAATAGTTTTAAAAATTAAAAAAGAATAATATATTATAGCATCTGACCGCAGCTGGAGGATGCCTGAGGTAAGAAATTCAAACTGCAGTGTTCTGAGTTCTGCTGGAACACCCCCGAGCCCCCTGTTTGTGTTTTCAAGCCATCAGGTCCCTTGTGGTAAAACGAAGCACCAAATACTGAGTTCCTTTCAGTTTCCCTGTGGCTTCTGTATGTGGTGATGCCCCCTCAAACCCTACGTAGCAGCCTCTGCTCCAGGGGTCAGTAGCCGTGAACTGGTTTTCTTCCCCTCAACCTGGAAGGTCTCTGAGCCCTCTGCTGGGCGCCATTGCCTTCTGGCTGTCACTTTCTTTCCTCCTTGGTCTCTTGCTTCTGTGCCACTTGAATTGTCAAATGGTTTGAAAAAATTAGATGTGCAGAATGTCACACTCCTGTATGCTTAGAAAGCCAATTGGCACCAGAGTGTCCACGCACCTCTGGGGTCTTGGCCTCTCAAGTCCTGGCCTCCCCTGCGGTTATCGTCCACCTTCAAACAAATGATCTTTTAAATTATTTTAGCTTTCCTGCTATTCTTGCATGAATGTTGATCTGATACACGTTCTTTCATCATGGCTGGCAGGGAGTCTGTAGTCTATTCAGAGAGCTATTTTAAAACTTTAAAGTAGACCAGGAAAGGCTAGTGACACATTCCACAACTCATGTATAAATTAGACCTTGCAGTGCCTTATACCAGGTAGCACGTGTGAAAGATCTACGGAAGATCAAATGTTCTTTGATAAACTAATGTCAGGATATGTAGCATGTTTTTCACTAATAATATAAATAAGTCCAGGGAATTCTCTGCGGTGGAAAAAATCAGCTTGAACGGCACCTCTCGCATCGTTTTAGGCTATAAGTTAATCATTAGGAGATTACCCCATAATCAGGGGATTAAAATAATAAATATAAGTATAAAAACCTACTCATGCCTCTTACAAAATACATATGTTTGGGATTAACAGCAGTGTGACATTAAACATCCGTTCTAGAAGATAATTTGATGTTGATTTTGCTGTTTTCTGTGTGAAGGAGACGAAAAGATTATTACCAGGACTCCACGCTCCTCAAGCAGTTGCAGGAAGGAAGACCAAACAAACACATTTTCCTTCTTGGCAACGCTGCTGTTTCACGTGTGATACTTTGATGGCAAGCAGATGCCTTTGCTTTTTACCATTCGATTAATTTGGTTTTAGTTTAGTTTAGTTCAGTTCAGTTTAGCTTTTGTTTAAATTAGTGAGAGAGGGAACGATAAGAGCCTGGTTTGGCTCCTCAGTTGACCTGCCCAGGTTTCTTCCTCTTCTTTTTTTTTTTTGTATTAGCTTTATTGAAATATTATTTATATACCACTAAAAATAGCCTACTTACAGAGTATAATTCAATAGTCTTTTTGAATTCACAGAGCCATGCAACCCTCATCACAATCAATTTTAGGACATTTTCATCACCCCCAAAGAAACTTTGAATGCTTTAGTGGTGGCCTTCCGTACTCCATCCTCCAGCCTCTGTCTACCTTTTGTCCCTATAAATTTGTCTATCACACAGAATCATTCATTATGAAGCCCAGGTTTCTTTTACAAATACTTCTGCTGCTCTAATTATACATTTGTGTTGTACCTTTTGAGAAGATTTCATAGTTTGTGGAGGTTATATTCTTCTCTTAATAAAGGTATTTTTTTCCCTTTGCCCTTTAGTTTTGGAAGTTTCTACTGACATGTCTTCAGACTCGCCCGTTCTCTCCGCAGCCGTGTCCAGTCCCCTGACCGCCTGTCAAAGGACCGCGTGGTGTCTTTAGCACGGCGTTTGTTTTCTCTCCACCCTTTCTTAGGTCGCTCATCTCTCCGTCTCTTTACTCACCTGTGTTGTGCATGGTGTCTGCCTCTTCTCGAGAAACACACCAGTCACAGGTGCAGTTCTCGTTTTCTTGTTCAATAATCCCAAAATCCGTGTTGCATTTAAGCCTGTTTGTGATATTTGTCTTTCCAGACTGTGGTTCTTCCCCTCATCCTTTGGCGTAACTAGGCATTTGTTGTTGTTATTGTCAAAAGCCAGATATGATGTTATCAGGTAATAAGAACTGAGGTAAATTCTGTGAAGTTTCACATCAAACTAAGGAAGAGTGTGCTGTATTCATAGTCACTGTAAATGCCAAAAACTCCGAATTCCTTCTGTGTCCTTTGTACCCTTCCCTCTTATGTTTGGGGTTTCCTAAGAACTTCTTAAATAAAATCTGTGCCTTACCAACTTTTGGGCTATAATTTACTCTTACCATATTAGAGTGAATCCCGTTGTAAGGGGAAGCGTTGCATACTTTTCTGATAAATATCAGTCTTTTATAGGGCCTGAGTTCCTGGGCTGAGATTTCCCTTTCAGGTGACACAGGAATGATAGAGGGGCTGGAGTTGGGTAAATGCCCTTTCTCCTAAGTGGAATAAGATCCAAGTAACATCTTTTCACCAAGGAATAGGACTTTATAGGGGAGATATGTATTTTTTCAAGAATTTTATCAGATCTCTCTCTTTTTTTTTTATTTTGGGTTACATATGATTAAGTTACATTATTTGTGTCTGTAAGGAAAGTCCAAAGTCCAAGTTGTAGTTGAGTCCTTCATAAAAAAGGGAGAGGGAGAGAAATAAGAAAGGGGAACACTTAACACTGTTGGAGTGGATATAAATCAGTAAGGCTACTATGGAGGACAGTACGGAGGTTCCTCAAAAAACTAAAAATAGAACCACCATGTTACCCAGCATTCCCACTGCTCTGTGTGCCCAAAAAAGGGGAAATCAGTCCATTGAACAGATCTCTGTACACCCATGTTCACTGCATGTTAGCTTTGATTTCTTCCTTTCAATCACCAAGACTGGGAATCCACCTCGGTGTCTATCACTGAGTGAATACCATGTATTCATTTATTTTTTGTATTCATGTATTCATTCATTCATGTATTTTTACCAGCCAGTAAAAAGATGGAGACTTTACGTCTTTTGTTTTAACCTGGATGGAAGTGGAGCACATTATTCTTAGTAAAGAATCATAAGAATGGAGAAGTAAGAATCCTTTGTACTCAATTGTGATATGAGGACAATTAATGACCGAGTACAAGGTGGGGGTGGGAGAAGGGGAGAAAAGAGAGACAGAAAGAGGGAGGGGTGGGGGCAGAGGAGAGCAAAGAGAGGGAAGGCGGGTGGAGGTCTCCATGCATGACACACCTATTGGGGGTGGGACACAATTATAAGAGGGCTTTACCTAACAAATGCAATCAGTGTAACCTGGTTCTTTATACCCTTGATAAATCCCCAACAATAAAAAAGGGGTAGTACATGTACACAATGGAATATTACTCAGCCATGAAAGAAGAAATGAGATCCTATCATTTGCAGCAACATGGATAGAACTGGAGGTCATTATGTTAAGGGAAGTAAGGAAAGCACAGGAAGACAAATCTCACGTGCTTTCACTCACAGGTAGGGGATAGAGGAGGGCTCTCAGGAAGATGGAGAGTGGAGACGGGGGTCACCAAAGGCCTGGAAGGTGGGGGTGAGGCTGCAGACAAGTTGATCCATGGGTACAAGTATACAATTTAATAAGCAAAGAAAACCTAGTATTAGATCAGTAGGGGACTGCAGTTTATAATGATCCATTGGTAGGTCCAAGTAGCTAAAAGAATCTGAACGATTCTAGCTTAAAGAAAATAACAATATTTGAGGTGATGGATATGCCAGGCACACTGGTTTGATCTTTACAAGTTATATGAGTGTCTTGAAGCAGCCATGTACCCTGGAGCTATTACTTGTATGTACTTCTGTTATGTATCAATGAAAACAACAAAACAAAACAGCAAAATATAAGGAGAGTTTAATGGATGAGGAGATTTAATATTCAGCTCTAAGTAACAGAGTTCACCATGCTCAGTGGCATGCTGTTAGCTTTATCAGCCCTTTAAGGCACTTGAAAGTGGCTGTGTTTATTTCTTCCCAACTCCACAGTCAGGAACAGTTATTTTGGTGACTTAAAACTGGCCCTCAGGGGAGAATTTACATCAGAGATATTATCAAATGCTACAAATCAGTTCCTTTTCTCTATCAAGATTCGATTCTTAAATCATTACAAGCACACACCTGCCTGAAATCATTTTTATTTATTATGTTGTGAATAGACCATAACAGTTCTGGGTGCTTGAAATAGATATTCCACAAGCTAAATGTTAATAGAAAGTTATATCTCTCCAAATAAATAAAATTAATACTTAAATAGAAAATACTATGAGATTCATAAGTATTATTTAAAAACCTTTTGGTAAATAAACTTAATTTAACGTAATAGCAAAAGATATGATTTCTTCTTAGGTAAAAGACTTGTAAACAGCTGATAAAAAGTCTTGATAGTTTCAGTCAGTAGTCTTGCCAGAAAATTCATTATCCTGAATCCATTGCTATCCTTTTCTATTTGGTAATAAGTAGTCAGTGGTTGTTCAGGACTAACAGAAAGAGATTTTTGTCTATAAACAAACAAAAAAGGTTACTGAAATTATATGTGAGGGATAAATATTATAGGGAAATAAATAAAATTAGAAAATTTCTGCTCATGATAGGAATTTGAACAAACCAAATGCATTAAATAACAAACCCTAAAGGAAAATAGAGGAAGTAATCAGAATACTAATGGAACACATAAAGTTATATTTATATAGTATTAATTCTGTATCAATTGATTGCTGAGCTCTCGAGTTCCCTATTCATTTCCAAAGAGAATCATTCAATTTTCTAGCAAAATTTTATCATTGATATTATTTTCAGTAGCTATTACCTTTCAAATAGGACTATTAAATGACAACTAAAAAGAACCACTGTGTTGTAAAAAAAGAAAATGCTGTGTAGACTTTTCTGTGATTCACACATAATTTAGTACTGATAAATAATCTATATCAAATTACTTACTTAATAATTTTATCGTGATGTCATGGCTGATCTTACACAAATAGCACATTTTTTGTTCAAGCTCATATTTCTAATTACTGATAAAATCCTGTCTTAAAAGGCTTAAAGAAAACCATTATTGCATAATGCTCAGACTGTGGCTTCATCCATAAAATTTAATAAGGTAAGGAAGTTTAAGATTCTCTTTTGTGCCCCTGCCACCAGAGGCAGAAGTAGAAAACATCACAACTGAAACTAAAGGTAAAGAATCCATAATTGGTAAGTCTTCACTATAATGTAACTTGGAAATTCAAGACCACACCAGATTTATAGGGATCTTTTACTGTCAGAAATTAGTTTACAGTAAAGTTAAAGGAGAATCCTTTAATTAAATCTTAACGAGCATATTATTTTCTGTCTTAGGAGCAGACTAGCAGGTCCTGATTCACTGTTCCCCAGTTTACGACTCAGCACTTGTAATGAAGCTGAGGCCACCACGCGGGCACCAACATACACCACATTTAACGGGAGTGGAGCTGAGATGACAACAACTTCATCCCTGTAAGTTTATCACATTCGAAATAATACATGTGGCTCTTTAAAATGCAGTAAAAAGGCATGATTCCTGCCACTGTTCACTACATATTTTCTAATTCAGGGACTTCTATAGGCCAAATTTATACAATGATTATAGTACAAAAACCCCATTTTTCACTGTAGAAGATGAGGATAACTTCCGCTTCACCTTCTGAAAAGTCACTGAAAACTCAACTCACAAAAGACAAATTTAAATTCATTTAACATGTACACACGAGGAGACTTACAGAAAGATCACCCCCTCCACAAGGGGGTTCAAAAGCTTATAAACCCATCTGGGAAAATAAGTTATGGGAGAAGGAAGAGGAGAAATTTTGTTGAGGGAGTAACTAGGAAGAACAAATGCCTATGGAAAAGTAAAATTGACAGTGGTGAGTATATAACAGGGGGAACAGCCAGAAAAAGGGTAAAAATGTTTTTATATCTCTAAAACTTCCCCCCACTCTTTGGGAATTAAAACCCAAATTCCTATCTCAGGCCAGTGGTCAGGAGGGGCAAGGGAGTGGCATTTGTTCTTTGTCCCACAGGATGTGGCTCAAGGAAATTGTCACCAGATTGTCTTAGTGGAATGTGGGATAAATCAGAACTCTAGTTGAACAGCAATAGCCAAAACTGAAACCTCCCCTATATAAGCTTAGTATTTTTGTTCAGAGAGAGGATGTTGGCACTTTAGATGGGAGTCAGCCAACCTCTTCTTTTGCTGGCAAATTAATAAGCCTTTCTTTCCATTTCCTCCAACCATTTGTCTTCATCCTTCCAAAGCAGCCCCAGGGAGAAGTGTTGAACTTTCAGTAGCATTGTAAACTTAACTTGAAAATTCTTCAGAGGATAAACTCAACTATCAAGCATAAAGATCCCAGCAGAAGGACATTAAATGAATCAAGATAGACACTCGTCAATAACACCAGGTCCTTGATCTGTGAACAGGTTTCTTCTCTCATCAACCCAAGAGAAATTGAGAACATTTAAGTTCTCTAATTGTGAATACTAGTCCTTACTAAGTCACTTTGTATTCAAGGATGATTAAACAGAAGTAAAAGATCAGAGCTAGGCACCATGACAAATGACCTAAAAGAGTTGAAAACCAAAGCATGACCTAAAAATATTGAAAAATTATGTTTAAAAGTATTTGTTACAAGAAAGCCTTAAAATTTATCATATGTATTTCAGAATGATGTGACTAATTTATTAATGAATAAATTACCCCATGAATTAAATGGGTAAACTTATTTACCTTGATGGCATTGTTACTCACTTTTTTCTGTGACAATTGAATAGCATGAACCTAGAGGAAAGTGCTTTAGTTTGATTTTCTAACACGTAATTGTAAAATACCATAAACTTTAAATTTATTCCTCACACATACGGAATTTTGTTTTGTTTTGTTTTGGAGTAACAGTAAAGAAAATGAATTTCAACTAAAAATGATTGTTATTCCTGGACAATCTAGAAATAGAATTATACAGACTTATTAGGTTGAAATTTAAAAAAAAAAATCTAGTTCTTCTGTAATTATCTTTGAAGACTAAATAGGCATTTAATTCTAATACATTTTTCTTGACATGACATGACAAATATGATTAAAATACCACTGAGCCTTCAAGGGCCTTTGTAAGGGTGCCATTCACAGCACCTGTGTCAAACGTCTTTGGTTCCCACATCATCTCTGCTGGCTATATGCAATTTCCACCGACAGTTGTTAGGTACATCTGCACTAACTGCATTTCATCTTAAAACCTGTGTCACACGTTATTCCATGTTCTGCCTAGGGATCTCTTTGTTGCTAAGACAATCAAATTTGCTAAACTCATGTACAACATGAAAATACAAGTTCCTAAATAAAATCTGTAGAGGGAACACTGCAGGAATGATGGAACATGATGAAGTCACTGGATAAATGCACTAGTTTTCTGTTGTTCAGGTCAAGTCTATGTAGACGTCTTTATAGTTCCTCATTCCTGGCTCTACCAGTTATGGCATGTGGCCTTACTAATGCACCTGGCTTTTTTTTTTTTGAGACAGAGGCTCACTTTTTCGCCCTTGGTAGAGTGCCATGGCATCACACAGCTCACAGCAACCTCCAAATCCTGGGCTTAGGTGATTCTCTTGCCTCAGCCTCCCAAGTAGCTGGTACAACAGGCATCCACCACAACACCCACCTATTTTTTGTTGCATTTTGGCCGGGGCTGAGTTTGAACCTGCACCCTTGGTATGTGGGGCTGGCACCCTACCCACAATGCACATGGCTTTGACCTCAGTCTTCCCTGTCTCTACATCTCTTTTCTCATTCACTGTGACTTGCTGATACTACCTTACAATGACCATTGTTCACCCAAGTCCTATTTTATGCTCTGCTTATAGGAAAACTCATGGTATTCTTTCTGCCCTAGAAAACAAGGAGTCCCTGTGAGATTATGGAACAGAAGTACAGTAACACTGGTATGTAGGTAGGGGCTATAGTATCAGCACAGTGAAATTACCACACGGGGGAATGGACTTGGGGAAGGCAGGTGGAATGGGAAATGCAGTAACTCTAGAACTTAAGTATCAGAGGTGGTGACACTGTATGTAAAGTTGTCTGTTATTTACTAGCTGCATCAGAACATATGGGAAAAAGCATGAAAGGTTCATGTAGGTGAATATTTCCTAAAACACACTGTAAAAGGAATGCTCATTAAACTGAGCCATTTCCTGCAGTCATAGGGCAGACTGATAAGACTAAGGATCAAGCTTCAACTATAAGTGTGACAGAGCAGAATAAAAAGTCAATTTGGTGGTTTTTCTATGCTCAAGTGAAAACCCAAGCAAAGTAGGAATGGGCTCAGACGCCTGCAAAAGGGATATTTAGGTAGAAGTGCTTATGTTTCTCGGATCCCTTCCCTCAATTCCCCAGAACCCTCAGCACTGAAATGAGAGGCCTCCGTCTCCTTGTCAGAGGAAAATCTTCTTCCCTTACTTAAAAATCATGCTGGAGACCTGAGCAAGAGGTCTCGCACACAGATGGGGCCTTCTCAGTGCCCACCCCGGCTCTAGTTTCTGTCTCCACACTAATAATTCAGGTCTCGTTATATCTCAGACGAGGAACAATAGTCCCTGTTTTAACTACTTACTTTTCAAAAGAATTCCAAGAGTGCGGGATGTAATTGCAAATGTAGATCTATAGGTGTGGACAGGGTGATAGAATAAGAGACTGGATTTTAAAATTGTTATTGATATTCTGCCATTACAAAAGAGTCTTTGGAAATAATAGTACACAGAAAATGAGGTAATGCTATAGCAGCTGTGGCAGAAACTTGACAAATGATCATGAAAGCTGAGGGAACAGAGAAATTTACAGTGGACTTAGGATTAAAAAGCCAGCACTGCCACAAGCTGCTCACACTCTCTGAGGCGTCAGGACACTCCCCATACTAGGGCAGTCAGGAGCGCGGTGGTGAAGGTGCTGCACCTGCGCTGTTTAGAGTTAATGAGAGGGACAGGGTTCCAGAATGGAAGAAGACAGGTGTCAGTACTAACAGGCTAGAGGAAAGAAATATATAGTTACTACAATGGTAGCAAAGCCAAAGGGCTTGTTACCTTGACCCACGGTGATCTATGATAATGGCAAGACAGTGTTCTCAGGAGAGAGCAAAAGCTGTCAGAAGGAAACTTCAGCTCTGCAATGGAGAACAAAGATCTCAGTTTCCATATCTGTGTTATCAGATTCAAAGCTTATTGTTCAAACTAAATGCAGGATACAAATGTCTTCATTCAATAACTAAGAAAATGCCATGAAGGCTATGTTAATCAGTTTGATGAAAATAGTTCAGATTGTATATGAAATCAGCACATTGTACCCCTTGATCACACTAATGTACACAGCTATGATTTAATAATAAAAACAATAAAAAAATAAAATAAGAAAAAAAAAGGAGAGGCTAGGCACCCATGAGAAAATGTTACTCTGAAATGGTGTTACAAAATACGCAATAAATTATAATCCAAACTCTGGGAATCTATCCTAAAATACCTGCATAATATGTACAATGATGTATAGAAAACAATACTGTTGGCTCGATCATTTATACAAATTAAAATGATAAAAACAGCTAAATATCTTTCCAGAGGGAATTATTTCAAAATAATTGGCTCATCCAAGCATTGGAATGCTGTGCACTATTATAAAAAGAAAGAGTAAGGATTTTATATGGCTGATGTTAAAAGGACTCCAAGGAATATGGCTAATTGGAGAAAATAATTGAGAAAACAGTACATAAAATATAAAATATCACATTACCAAAGTCCATAAACAACTACACGTTTATATGCACGCAGGTAGTATAGTAAGTTCCTTTTTAATGAGTGAATGGGGCATCCTTTAACCATTAATAGTGGTTAAATAAAGGGTAAGTCAAAAGTGAAGTAGAAATTCAGTACTAAAAAAAGAAGCTGAAATTTGTACATTTTTTTTACTCTATATGCCAATGTTTTGCTTGAATGATGACTAAAGCGAAGGTGATGTATTCATGTCATATTTGTATAATAGTTTTTTGGAAAAAGGAATGGCATTTAATGTAGCTTAGCCCCTTTCAAGCCCCCCTTCTATAACATTCTCTGTGCTTCTCTAACCTGTTGGTAAATGCATTTTATCAAGAATATTTTAATAAAAATATTGAGTGTTTTATTTATATATATATATTAAATAGTATCACACATATAAAGTCAGCCCTAAACAGGAGTGTTATATATGTTGTATAGTACCTTAATGGACTCACACTGCATGAATTCTGTGACTTCACTTGGTTCTGTCCCAAAATCTCAGTGAGGGTCATGTGTAGCTGTGCCTCAATCATTTATATTCCCGTCCATTAGGACCACATTCTCTCGTAGGAATATAATACAATTTATACCTTATGAATTACTCTTGTTCTTTCATAATATTTTAATTTAATGACTATGTCAATAAATCTCACCTTGTCTTCTTTTCTCATATCCAGTTTTATGCTGCAAAATTCCTCTGTACACCACTTACTTTTAATATTAGTGCTCTGTTCTATAGAGCTCTTTTTCTTTTCTAAATAGCATTTTAATTATTAATTTGGTGGGTTTTTTTATTCAACTAGGGTATATTTTCGATTTCTAAATGTATGACAGATTTATATTTTTTCCGATCATTTTTGTGTTAAAGTTTTTATAAGGTAGAAAATAAGTCATTCAGTCCTTAAAATTAATTGAAATACAACTCTTGGACTGGGAAGGGATAAGTTTAATGACTATTTTCTGAAACATGAAGAAGAATACGTCTTCTCTAGTTTTTGAGTGCAATTGTTAGGCAGTTAGCAAGGTATGCACAGGGCAGGTGACAGATACAGTTTGGCAACTTGGAATTGGTTTGGATCAGGCTGCCCTGAGTCTGATGGGAATGAGGCTGAGTAAGACCTGGGTTGTTATCAAGGCATTGCAGGTGAGTTGTTTTGAGAACAGAGTTAATTAAGACCTTGGGAGACTTCCAAGCAGCAGCTGATATTCCTCAAAGTTGCATATAAAACCCCAAAGTGAGCTTTTCACAGAGCCTGCGGTTAGTAGGACAGGCTGGCTTGCTGTACAAGCTATTAATAAACTTGCTTTTTTTTGCTAAAATTTTACTTGCCTTTTTCAATTATTTAGGCAAGTACTTTGAGCCACCATGCTGCTTTAACACCATATTCTCTTTATGTCTATGAGATCAAGTTTAATTTTGCACTATTCAAATTTATATTCTAACTTTTTTGAGAAATATATGTTAAAAATTTCTCATTATTTGGTGACCTTGTCAGTTATTTTTTTAAAAAACTGTTACATTTTACTTTCATGCTTCTAAATCTAAATCCTACCTGAGCACAAGTTGAGGAATTTTACATCTTATGAGTTGACTGACCATTTTATTAAAATATAGTGACCATTTATTTCTAATGTTTTTGTCTTAAAGTCAATTTTGTCTATACTAGTTTATCTATGACATTTTGGTATTTTTTAATGAATTATAACATTCTTTACAGAAAAGTATAACAAATATAAATGTAGACCTTGGAGAATTACTACAAAGTACACATTCCGACCCAAAATCTAACACTGGCCACCCCACAGAAGCCCCACCAGACCTCCTTCCATTCACGCTTCCTCTTCCTCAAGGGCAATTGCCATCCTGACTTGTAACACCATGTGTTAGTTGTACTTGTTCTTGAACTCTGTCAATACAGTTACGCTGTATGTACAGGCAGTCCTCAGGTTACGAATGAGACAAGTTCTGTAGGTTTGTTCTTGACTTGAATTTGCATGTAAGTTAGAACGGGTACATTTACCTATTACCTGTAGTAGCCTCTGTTCATAAGTGTGAATCATATGTCAGTTGGGTGTTTGTAACTTAGGGACTGCCTGTGTTCTATGTCAATATTTTTTGTTCGCTTTAGCTATATTTTTTTGAGGATTTCACAGTGATTTATTGCATGCTTATACGACAATTTCTTTAGCCATTGTACTGATGATGGATATTTAAATTGTGTCAACTTTGAAACACTTATAAAAACACTACTAAGAACACTATTGCACTTGATCTGAACACACACGTGCATTTTTCCAGTCACATAATTATCAAGAAGAAGAGTTGACAACATACAAGATACACAGTCAAATGGGGATTTCACATGAACGAAAAAAATTAGTACATGTATGTCCTAAATATTGCATATATGCATTTATACTAAAAATGTTTTTCATTGTTTACTCAAAATTCACGTTTAACTGAGTGTCATGCATTTATATTTGTTAGACTTTGCAACCCTACATACAAATAAAAACAGTACCAGTTAAAAATAAACTTCCCTCTGGTCAAGAAAATATTACACCGTGTTATTGTCTAATAACTTTTTTATTAGGACTTTCACTTTTAGACATATAATCTCTTGGATTAGACCCTTTAGTGCTGTGAAATTTCATTTGGTCAGTTTTTGTTTTGCTTTTCTTTTTTTTATGTTTTGCTTTTCAAAGTGGCTATCCAATTATTCGGGAATGATTTACAAAAAAAAAAAAAAAAAGACTATTCTTTCTCCACCAATACACAATACATAGTCCCATATAGGGTTTGGTCAAAATCTACTAAAATATATGAGCAATTTAAATGGGATAACATTAAATCCATACATCAATTTAGAAAAAAATGAAACTTTTTAAAAATTCAGAATTCAAACTATGAACTACAAATACTTCTCCATTCATTTACGTCTTAATTTTTCTAAATATATTTTGGCATGTTCTGTGTTCAACTTTTGAACATACTTTGTTGAATTTACATGTCAAATCTACTAAATGTAGAGTATAAACATCTTAACACAATAATTAAGAAAGTGCAATGAAGGCTTTAACCAGTTTGTTGTATTTCAAATTGCATATAAAACCAGCATATTGTACCCCATAAATGCATTATTGTACACAGCTATGATTTAATTTAAAAAAAAAGAATTTACTACCAAACATCTGATAGTTGTGTTGCTATTTAAGTATTTACGTTTCAAAAATTTCCACAATTAATTTCTTGGTAACTATCCACCACTCTATCCACATTCTTGTAATAGCTGTGATATTTGTGATAACTTAGAAATTTTATTTTCTATCTATAGGTTAATTATAAGATCCATTAAGACAATAATCCTGCATAGTTTAATTCACCATCATAACCACAATGCTTAGGTCAATGTATGTCATATAGCGGGCAACAAATACGTATTTGCTGTAATTTTTGCAATAAGTGCCTAAGCCCCAGGATCTGAAAACTGACCCCAGATCCCCTCCCATAGAATATTCAGTCGGCAAATGTGGTCTAGACTCAGAAGTACCAATCTCCAACATGGAAATCCAAGGTGGTCTTCTGACATTTTCCCTGTTCTAAAAACGTAGGACACAGTTTGTTTCTTTGATCAACTAAGGGGATAAGCTGTACCTACTCTCCAATGTCTCCTAAACTGGTAACAGCCTTTATCTCACTTTTTATGTTTTTTTTCAGTTTTGACTGGGGCTAGGCTTGAACCCACCACTCCGTACATGGGGCTGGCACCCTATTCCTTGAGCCACAGGTGCCACCTTTATCTGACCTTTTCTTGCTCAAAGGATTAAACATTACACACAGAAACAGATTTGGATAGATACAGTATATGAAAAAAAAGTCTCAATAGTTAGATTTGTCCAAAGATGAAAATGGTAGATTTATCACCTTCTCTCTCAAAGTGGAATTGCATCACCATTGTTAGAAAATCCTCGTAACCTGTGAGCATCTTGAATATCCTTCCAATTACCACTCTTCTCCATGGTAAACAACTAGGAAGGCATAACATTCCTCGGTCTCCCAAGTGATTATTATCCTTTAATTAACAGTTAGGAAAACAATATAAATGCATTATCTTATAATCGAACAAAGTTGTATGATCATTGTGTTTGAATATAGGAGGAACACGTCATTTACATTCTGGCACATAACATACATAAGCTTCTCTGCCAGGGGAATGATGGTTCATGAAAAAGGAAAAAGCAGTGTGGTGGGAATACAAATCAACACAAAAATTAGGTAAATGAAATAAGAAGCTATTTTATGGACTCAAGAGTTAAAATACTATTGATTCTTTTCCTTTATAATTTTCTTTGAATTAAAAGTTGATATAGCCTTAGTTACTTTTGAAATATTTTTTAATTTTTAAAACTAAAGCAATAAAAAAATAACTACATCTGGTGTGGCCCACTCCCCTTTCTATTTACTTGCAAGCATAAAATTATGCCTCAGTAGGCTTGTGAGTAAATGCAGATACAAGAAATGTAATGCTCCGTTTTAATTTAAATCCAAAATATTTATTGTGCTTACATAAAGTCAATAACATCCTTATTGGTGAGTAAGTACCACTGATCCAAATCAATTTTTTAAAGTACATAAAAATTTATTATTGCACATAATTTTATATTTCTCTAGCAACTATGTAAATCTTCAAAAATGATTAGCAAATCCAGAAGCACTTTGTACAACTATGAATTTTTAATGTTTCTTTACGTGCCATCTTTTCTCCAACTTGAAAAAATAAGTCCTTTAAATGTCCCTCCCTTCTGAAGCCCTTCAACTTCTAGCATTCGGGGCATCTATAAAAAACATAAATAACATATTAATTTTCATGGCCGGATGAGACAATATTATGAATGGGTTTTCAACTCTCTTAAAAACTTTGCAGCCACATCTGAACCTCGTGTCCCCATTAGGAAAATAAGTGGGAAAATGATCTTGTTTTTTATAAACACCTCACTGGTAGACAAACTTTTTTTAGATGACGAGGACCTATCATCCTGCAGTGACAGGGTTAATAATGAAGACTGTGGGAGGTGATTAAATATAAATGGAAGGAGAAAATGGTTGTAATAGAACTACTGCCTCATATGGCCAAAAATTATATATATTCGTGAGGCTAAGAGAAAGGCCTATAATTAGGGTGGTGCCTGTGGCTCAAAGGAGTAGGACGCCGGCCCCATATGCCGGAGTGGCGGGTCCAAACCTAGTCCCAGCCAAAAACCGCAAAAAAAAAAAAAAAATTATATATATTCTTCAGATTCAAGTGTATCTGCAGGGAAGGATCTTCACGGGAGCACAGAGACCCTCCCAGTTGGAGAGAGGGCTCACGGCATTATCCTTGAACATAGTGATAATCAGCAGAGAGATGGGCTAGCAACCTCATACCCGACGACATTAATAATCAGAGTGGAGGATGTGGACACACTTCTCTTCCTTGGTTTGAAGCTTTGAGAATGTTGAATGATGTGACTGAATCCAAACCAGAGCCCCTGCAGTGAGCTCTCACAGAAGGCCCTGTGATGGACCCCGGCTAGGAGAGGCAGCCACCTGGCAGGTTCTTTCATATTGTTGCTGGGGGGGGTTTGTTTGTTTGTTTTTTTATAGAAACAGAGTTTCACTTTGTCACCCTCGGTAGAGTGCTGTGACATCATGGCTCATAGCAACCTCCAACTCCTGGGCTAAGGCGATTCTCTTGCCTCAGCCTCCCAAGTAGCTGGGACTACAGGCGCACGCCACAACACCTGGCTGTTTTTCTGTTTTGCAGTTTGGTCGAGGCTGGGTTTGAAACCCAGTATATGGGGCCAGTGCCCTACTCCATGAGCCACAGGCACCACCTCATGCTGTTTTATTTCTAATTTATTTTGTAATGAAGTTAGAAAAAGATAGAAAAGTAGCAAAAGGCATTATGTTGTGCCTTCTGTATGCCCTCTCTCAAAAGTAGCCAAAATAACGTCTATATTATGTTATGCACTCTGTGTACCCCCTGTGTGCAAAGGGTACCTCTCTCAAATCTGCCAACTTCTTATATAACCGTAACAAATTTGTCAAAACGAAGGAACCCAACATTTGCATATTACTAACTTCACACATTTCTCCTTCACCTCTCTCCATCTGTCAGTGTGTCCAAGTCTTACCGTATGTTTTAGGACTCTGAAAATTGTGCCAAGAGTTAACATTTTAACCATTATTGCCTTTATGCAAATAAAAAATATAGAACTTAAACGTATGGTCTACCCCTCTATTTTGTCAGCTATCCTTTGATGGTGAGAGAACTGTAATTGGGGAAGTGTGAGCTGGTGTCTTGTGTGGGGCTGTGAATGCCAACAGGGCCAGAAAATGTTTTAAGAGATACACTACAGGTAATACCGTACGTGAGTCATTGTGTTTTAGAGCAAGTATGACAAAATGCTTAATATTATTCAAACGCAGCAGTAACTCCAGTTTTCTAGAGATCTACTTGCAAGAAAGTGTCATTACATATATTCAGGGTATTTGTTATAGCAGCATTGTACTGTATTTTTTTACATATTTATAGAAACATAATAGTTTCATATCTTCATTGGGTACATACGGCATTTTGATATAGGCATACAATGTGAACTAATCGAATCAGTGTAATCTCCTCAGGCATGTAACATTTATTTGTGTTAGGAACATTGTAATTCTAAGGAATACCTTAACTTAATGTGGATTGTAGGCACTGTGTGGTGCTATTAAATATCGTTAATTCTAACTAGATTCTTGCACCCATGAATGTTCCCCACTTTGTCCCCTCCCCTTTGCTACCCTTTCCAGTCCCTGGTGACCATAATCCTTCTCTCTGTCTCTATGACATCAGTTATTTCTAATATTTATCTGTATCTGATTGATATCTTATTTTCAGATATAGCTCTTAAAATTGTGTCTATCTAAACATTCAGCTTAGCCTATGATTGATCCATTGATCCATTTTGTCTGGAGTTTACTGCTAGCATCCTAAAGTGTTTTTGTTTCATTTTTTTCTGTAATAAAGTGTGGAATTCACCCTGTTTTTACATATACTGGCATGTGAAGGATTGTATACAAGGTGTTGAAAGCACATAGATTATTTTTTAACCTATGGCAAGAATTCAAATGATATTGAGATGGGGACCTGGAGACCCCGGCAAACCACAGAGCCAAAAGCCTCTAAAATCCCAGTACACAGCTATGAGTTAATAAAAAAAAAAAAAAAAAAAAGAGGATGTGGTGACAGAGCAAGTTGAGACAGGTTGGGACCACAGTGGCGGGGAAATTGCCTTCTTAACCTTGCAGCTCATTATGCCTTAATTATGGTACATTAGCTGCTAATGAAAACACCTGACAGTCCCTGGAGGGCCCATTTAGAGGAAGAGGGAGTTTCACCAGCCCTTCCAGCGTGGAATAGGCTATTTCTCCCTGCCTGCGCTTGTGATTAAGCCACTACTTTAAAAAATAAATTTAAAAAACAAAAACAAGAACCGGTGCTGCCCTCACCAGAGAGCAGGGGCCGCTGCTCTGTCTGTGGAGCAGGCCTTCTCTGTTTGCGGAATAAAATCCCCTTTCACTTCACACTGTCCACTGGCTCCTGAATGTTTTCTCACAGAAGCCAAGGCCTCGTGTGGACTTCCAATGATTCCCAGCTGGAAATTACTTTCCTGTGTCACCATTACGAAAGGGTGTCTAAGTCTTGCTATATGAGCAGAGTCTTGTGTTTCGGGAGCTGTTTTAGCGACCCTGCTTTGTGAAGCTTGTCTTAGGGGTGGCTGGAGCAGATGTCCCAAGTTTAATGCATCTCTTACTCCAGATATGGGCAAGGGAACATTCTCCCTCCAAATAATCTTTTTAGTAGGAAAAGAGGAAATACCAGGCTGATGGGGTCTCTCTTTTCTAGGACTTTACAAATGCTAGTTCCTGTTTTGTTTTGGATGCTAAGACATCATCAAAACACAAAGAATAAGCTGACGTGTTTTGTGGATCTGAAAACTCTACTGAGAATTAGGATAAGTAACTAAGAATGATCTCCTTACTACCAAATACCCTCCCCCACCAGAAACGAAAAAAGAATACACTCTCTTTAGTATTATATAAAACCCTACTAAATTTGGAAACACATTCAATTTGGGGTCGTTTTGTAAATTAGAAGAGATGTATTTGATAAAAAATTAAGATAAAATCTAGCATTCAATTTCTGTGGGAGGACTATGTATACGTGGTTTATGCAACATTTTATTATCTCAATCCTACACTATAATTGCTACTGGCCTTTGAGTGGCGGAATTTTCAGGTTCTTGGTGATCATCATATTGAATCATTTCGGGACTGTGCCCTGTGTAAGTCAACAGGCTTTTAATGAAAGCAACAGTGAAAGTCCATTCTTTTAAAAGAGAGGAAGCTGGCAAACTCAAACATCAGGGCACCAACAGGAGGGGGTGTTTGGTTGTGTGCAGTTTCACCAACTGAGAGCACTCAGAGTCAAGGCTAAGGGTTTGGTTGTTATGAAGAACTGGGCTTCCATTTTCACACTTGACATGGTTATTTTGGACTGTCATGGAGATTTTAAGCTGGGACAAATTTGAAAACCACAATACAAGTGATACCGTAAAGAGCCAAAGTCCACACAGGTGACTGAGAGTGCTGACTCACACTTTGAAGGGGCTCTGGTCTTTGGTCACTGGCCCCAGGGTTGGACATTAGCAGCGGCCCTGCCTGGAAGCCCTGGCATCTGGCCTCAGCCCCGTCCGAGTCTCCAACTCCAACAGAGTGGATAGTGAGGACCTCCAGAACTGACCGCTGGCGGGTGTAAAGATAGATGGAGCCACATAAACATTTAGGTAGAAAGAGTTTCTGAAACAAGAGTAATTTGAAAAATCACTACATAACAAATTTAGTGATTTTTTAAAAAAACGTAGTTTGCATCAAATATATGGGGTTGCCAAAAAACGTATACACATTTTAAGGGATGTTCTCTTTGGATCACTTTTTCAAGTTGAAACAAATTATGGCAGCAATGTGTAGAATGATGTTCACTCAAGAAACAGCATGTTGTCAAATGAATGTGAGTGTCGCCTTGTGACAAAGGCATGGTGGAAGCAGGGCTGTAGATCGAGGCTCTGAAGACTTTTTCGAAGGGATATTGGAAATTCAAGAGCATTATGGACACAAAGCAACAGTGGAGGTGTGAGTGTGAGTGCAGCAGAACCTCCCACAGCCTGGCACCTGGAGCATCGTGATGGGTGTGAGACACACGTGCTGTGGGTGACGTGCTCATGGAGGATACGGGAGCTTCTGTCAACCTCATGAAGGCAGCAGTTCCCGTGATCAGAGGTGTCTGGACGCTGATGGTGACCACTCTGAGCACCTCCTGTAACTGCAGAAGTCAAATGTGACTTGTACTCATCTTTTATTATCTGTGTATTTTGAGCATCAAGATTTTAATGCAGTTTTTTTGGTCTTAAGATGTGTACACTTTTTTTGGCAACCTCTGTATGTTTGTAAGTATGACAGGAAAATAGAATACACACACACTCAAATAATCCCTTCCCCAGCTTCTTTCTACGGAGTTCCTGTTCTTTTGTCCTGCTGATAGGAGAAGAGAAAAATGGAATGAGTAAGAAAAGCAAATTTGGTTTACATCAAAAGGACAATAAATCTATTTATCAGAGGAAGGAGGATAAATGCGAAGTGAAAGGAAGGAGTCAGTTAAACACTGAATGGAATCTGGGGTGGACCAGGACTTAGAGGAAATAGCCCTTGAGATCAGAGGGACTTCGATGGAAAAGATGCTCAAAGACTCATTTTAGAACATAGTTCTGTGCACCAGCACAAAATTCCACTGCTTTCCAGGCTTCCTTATAAGGAAAGTTGCACAAAATTTACTTTATGTTTTAAGCCTTCTGGAGCTGACCATGGACTGTTTGAATATAGCATATTGTAAAAATAGGCTGAAGACAAGGACGGGAATACCCAGACAAGTTATATACAAATAAAGTGACTGTGAAAAGTGTGGCCTCCTGTGATCACAGGGGCGTGAACATGTCCTGGAGAGGCCGGGTATCTCCTGGAACAGCACACTCGCTCCAGAGAATTCACACCGAGTGGAGTGTACGGGCAGCTGAAAGTCTTCCTTCTGAGGCCCGGGGAAGACAATAATGATCGAGTTATTTTTCACCTGTATCATTTTATCCAAAAATCTAAACCGCGGCAGAAGGAATTATAATTGAAAGTGAAAGAAACAAAAGAAAGAGGCTCACTTCCTGACAAGGGCGAGCTCAAATACATGGGATTCCCCTGACTAGGTTACCGCTTTAGTGTCACCGTGGATTCTGCAACAAGCTCACACCATGTCCAGAGCTTAGAGATGAAAGTTACGTAAAATGCAGAATGGAATCAGAAATAATGGATGGAAACGATTCTGCACTCAATTTTTATATAACAAATGGTCTCTTAATTTTGATAAGAAATATTTCCAGGTAGGAAAGTGTGAAGTAAGACCACCCGAGCAGCTGATCAGAAGTTTATCATAAGAATGAGGAGGAGGGGTAAATAATTCAGAATGGTTTACCACGGAAGAATTTAAGGATAGCTCTGATTTCTGAAAATGGGAACATACATCTTAAAACACACACACACACACACAAGAAGTGGAGCCAAAATTCCCAGCAAATACGAAAAAAGAAGTTAATAGTTTGTTAACAGTTTTACCTGCTCTGACAACATTGAAGTCAAAATGTCATGTCAACACGAAATAAGGTTCTCTGTCCATAGCATTTGGGGAAGCAATTATGAATATAGCTCTTTAAGCTAAAATAAGAAGGCTTAAATGGGTTGCATGAGATTTATTAGAAAATAACAAAATCCAGGAGGAAAAAAATAGTTGAGTAGCTCAATGAAACAGTAAATAAAACCTAGATCTAGAAGTGTGAAGGCTTTTATCACAATAAAGATAGCACTTCAGATGAGTGTAGGAAAGAAAGATTTTACTTTATTGTTTAAATGTGATGTTAATGAAAAAAATTCTGGGTGAAAATTTCAGGCTGGATGCAAAACTCATTCAAAATGATTTAAGAAACAAAAACATCCACGCAAAAATAATCTGTAAAAGTTCTACAGTGGTCCTGTCCTGTGTGATCCAAATGATTTTCAGTCATTTGCCACACATGACTGAGAATGTGGAACATCGTGAGTGAAAACAAGCAATGAATTCTTAAATTTTTATCTAATTTATATTTAAGTTTAAAATAGATATTTAATTCGGCATTGGAAACATTTAGGTATGTTAGGAAAATCTCGATATGTGAACCGATGTTTTAAACTTTAGATTTTACAAAATTTACTTATTTTTATTAAATCATAAACACATAGATCATGCATACATTAATGCATTTATGGGGTACAATGTGCTGGTTTCATATAGAATTAGGAATGCTTACATCACACTGGTTAATATATACCTCGTCTCATTTACTTAATTATTGTGTTAAGACATTTATACTCTATACTAATAGATCCGACACGCACCCTTGTAATATGCACCATAGGTGTGATCCCACCATTCACCCTCCCTCAATCTGACCTCTTCCCTCCCCTCCCCTCCCCCTCTTCACTCCTTCATCCTGGGCCACAGTTGTGATCTATTCTTCATATGAAAGTGTGAGTGATTATAACTTGGTTTCATAATAGTACTGAGTACATGGGATATTTTTTCTTTCATTCTTGAGATACTTTACTAAGAAGGATATGCTCCAGCTCCATCCATGTAAACATAAAAGAAGCAAAGTCTCCATCTTTTTTAAGGCTGCATAATATTCCATGGTATACATATATCACAATTTATTAATCTACTCATGGGTCAATGGGCACATGGGCTTCTTCCATGACTTGGCTGTTATGAATTGAGCTGCAATGAACAATCTGGTGCAGATTTAGTATTTCCAATGAAGTATTGATTTCAACTTGAGATGCACTGTAGGTGTTAAACCCACAAAAAATTATCTCAATAATTTTATATCAGTTACATGTTTATGTGATAATATTTAACATATATTGGATTAAAAAATGTAATTGAAATTAATTTCATATTTTTACTTTTTTCATGTGACTACTAAAATATCTGCTAATCAAGAGAGAAAATGAGAGGGCGACAGAAAGAGAAATAGAGAAAGCTAGGGAGTAAATTTATTGCAACCTGGAATCTCTTTAGGGATAAGGACACAAATTGAAATTGCTATTACTTTATAAATAATTGATTGCACATGTAGAAATTTTAAATAGTAATTTCAACTTATATTTACAAAAATATGCTTTCGTACACTAAGACATGGTTTGCAGTATTACATTTAGTAACAAAATAAGTAAAACAATGTAAAGTTATAGAAGCACACATTATTTAAATAAATTCTGGTGAATTTGTGCATACATAATTCAGTTATTTACCTTGATAAAATAGATCTTTTTCTGCTGATATGAAAATATATATCCATGATGTGTCATTATCAAAAAAAAAATAGATGAAAGAATGGTCATAGTACAGTGCATTTTATACTAAAAAATGAATGGTTTAAAAACAGATATGTTCATATCAATAAAGATATGGACTGATATTCATTTATTTATTTGGGTGGAATATAAAAATTTACAGAAGGTATATTTATTTATTTACAGTAGGTTTATTTATTTACAGTAGGTATATTTATTTATGTATTTGGGTGGAATGTAAAAATTTACAGTAGGTATACTTATTTATTTATTTGAGTGGAATATAAAAATTCACAGTAGGTATATATGACAAGTTGGGTGTAGGCTTGTGGAAAGGAGTATGGAATTTTCCTCTCATATTATATATTTTATATGTTTGAATTTTAAACATATCTATAATTTATAAATTATCAATACTAATTATCTGAGGTTTTTGTCCTAATTTTAAATCTAAAAATATTTAATAATAAAATTAGCTATCAAAACTGTGATTGTCTTTGATGAAAGTTAATGATGTTTTCAGTGAATTAACCTGGTAATTTGTCTTGCATATGTAATCTTCTGAAAAACATATAACCCTATCTTTTCCTTGCATGATAGGAAATAGGATCATTGAATATGATGTTTGTGTTCTAGTTCTATTTTTTTGCCTACAGTAAAAGTGAATGTTACCTCTTAGACGATGGCCTGCTTGTACAGAGTTTAAAAGGCAAAGTAAATATTTGCCATTCTCATTCTCTTCAAATCTGTGATATTTTAAAAATATTTTATCAGATCAAACAGAATTTTTAGTCTATATCACCAAGATTATTTTACTGTACATAACAAAAGAAGCTTATAATATAAATTTAAACTTTTTCATATATCTCAGATTATTCCATTTAAAGATAGAATTGCTTCCATTTAAAGATAACCAAAATGAACATTGTTCAAGAAAATGAAATTTCATAACATTTATGAAGTCTCACATCCAACCTTTCAAAACTCTGTATACATAACTGAGAAACTTTAAAAAGTCATTTTAACTATTGACAGTCTCTGTTTATTTAGTATACTAGAAATTACTTCCTGAATTGTTAACTAATTTAATAAACACTATTGCAACATGATGGATACAAAATTATTCAAATGTAGTTGTTTCACATTAGTCTTCAAAAGTAAAAAATGATACTAAAATGCGTTAACAGAATGAGTTTTAAATATAAAGACCAACAGAGAGAAGAAGGGGCTAAAGTAGGAATCTGTTACAGAGTGGGCTAAAACTGTGACCAAATGATTGAATCATTGAAGGTAAGTGGATTAAAGCAAAGCCAAGGACAATAATTTAATTTAATCAATATTAAAGACAAAATAAACAATGAAATCTATCAAAAGAACAGGATTGTAGATTCTGTAATATAATCCTCAAATGGTTTTGCAGCAATATTCAACAGGAAACTGAATGTATCTTCCAAGATGATAGCAGTATCCGGATAGCGTGAAAATACAGGGAGCCTTCCGAATTCAATCCACCAATAGTGTTGTTACTGAGATAATAATACTGCACCACGCTAGCTACTGCTTTTATTATCTTTGTTTAGCACAGATATCAGTGAATTCAGGGACGCTGTGTTCCTGTCTCGAGTCTAAAGAAAACATTTAGAGTCATAAAGGTTTATTCCCTCAGTTTAATCATGCTTAATTTGATACTTCTTTTTTTCATTATTTATTAACAGCTGACGCCAACTGGATAATATCTGTTTACAAAACAGTTCACTAAACTTTGCCTTTCTCTGCAGTCCAATAGTCTATTCTGCAGCTAAATTGTTACACAAAGAAAGGACGGCAGGTCTGCCCTGCATTTTCTCCCCTTCCACCTGCAGACCAGAGCCTTGTATATATTCCGGGATGCTGCTGCCCCTCAGGGCAGAGCAGTGAACTCCTTAAAATCTCATCCCTGCTAAGTTAGTAACACAGACGTCAATTCACTTCAGCTGAAGCAGAGTTTTGAAATCAATAGCAAGGCTTTCTGTCAAAAGGAGGTATATCTTTCTGGTTCTTGCAAGCACATGGCCAGTTGTAGACAACATCAAGTGAATTGAGTATGTCATCCTCAAAATGTTGTCAGTGAAATTTTATAATTTCCCATTGACCTCCTTCCAGTTGGTGCTGCTGATATTAAATTATAAAACCTGGAGTCTGTTCCCGGCAGATTATCTATCCTCAGCACAGCCCTAAATTTTACAGCTTGAATGTTTCCATTTACTCAGAACCATCTTAAAAGGATGGGGGTAAAAAGGAACTAAATAAAAACACGTAGCAGACGTGATTTAGGAACCGTGCCTTCAACGTCGGTCTCTGAATGTGCGAGACTCTGTCAATCTCTGAATTTTGTACTAGAGGTTCAACAAAAACTTCTTAGGAAAGCACAACTTTAAATCTGTCCAAGAAAATACATTTCCAAGAAGAAAATAGCAAAGATTGAATTATGAAGGTGTTTGAATGGTACCAAATGTATGTAAAGAAATAATTTCCATTATGGGATGAATTTAGTTTCAGAACTTAGTACTACAAAATTATCAATGTCTGAGGATACCTATAACCCTGGACATTAAAGAATTAATGCTTAATCAGTTGTTACGGTTTACTTAATTACAGTATTAATTGTTTATTTAACTGTACAGGCTTTGCTGCTTTCCTCCCATTTCACTAAACAGGTTCACAGACATTTCGGTGAAGACTGAACCATCACTCCTGGAATTCAGTCACCATCACCCGCACGCTCAGGAAAACTCTAATTGGTAAGTGCTGAAAGATACTCATGGTTACAATGGCTTAGGTAAATAACTGAAGACCTCTGAATATTCCAGGAGTGGATCATCTGACAGTTATTCCACAGATTAGGAAAGTGGGAAAGTAGGAAGCACAATCTCACTTCTGCCTAAGACTCCCTGTAAGTCCCCTTGGCCGCTTCACCATGTGAGGTGAAGAGGAGTTTTAACCTGCATGAACAGTTGGTTTTATCAGATGGGGGCAGGACACAGGGAAGCCAAGGTGGGGGCAGGACACATGGACCCAGGCGGGGGCAGGACGCTCGGAGGCCCAGGTGAGGGGGCAGGACGCACGGATGCCCAAAAGGGGTCAGGACACACAGACGCGGGGATGGTGGATGGTGGGTCAGGACACAAGGACGTGGGGAGTGGGGGGCAGGACGCACAGACGCCCGGGAGGGAGAGGGCGCAAGGACGCTCAGGACCGGGCAGGACGCACCAACACTCAGGAGTGGAACAGGACACACAGGCGCTCAGGAGGGGAGCACAACCCAGGTAGAAGACCAGCATAATTCTGTTACTCACATCCCAGACTGAGAGGCGGCTGCCTGGCGGGGCCAAAGCGGAGGTGCACCTGGGGGCGGGGTAATGGCAGACAGAGCCCGAAGGGGCAGCTTGTGTTGGCAAACAGAAGGAGAATTGCTGGGTTCGGTGGACACGCTGCCTCTGGTGGGTCAGAGTGACTTCTACAGGCCCTGGCTGTCGGGGCGGCTGTCAGCTGCCTGGTTCCGGGCCTTGGGCATGTTGAGGTGGGTGCATAGTGGCCCAGAGGGGAAGGAGAAAGTGACTGGTGTGCATGCCTTGAGCTGCTGAAAAAGAGGAGCTGAGCAGCCTCCAGGGAGGCTTCCGAGCTGAGGCCAGACAGCATTGGAAGAAGTCTATATTCTACGTTTAAGCGTGTGACAGACAGTGCTGCTAGGCACAAACACTGCAACAGTGAAGAGCCAGGAAACTAGTGAAACTGAGTTGGCCCTGGAGGGGAGGAAGAATTACACCCGCAGCAAACACAGACCTTGTAAGTTGGCCGTGGAGGATTCGGTGCACTGGTAACAGTCGACAGGGTGGAGCCGAATATTGCAGGGGCTTCTATTTGGGGCCAATCCTCTCTACTTTTTATGTAGGCAAGGGGTTTGCAAAGATATTTTACACTTACCTATTTGGTAGGTAAGTAAGGGGTTTGCAAAGATATTTTACACTTACCTATTTGGTACCTAAGTGGCTGATTCAATAGACCTGATGGTTTTAAAACTTGAGAATTAAAAGAATAAACGTCACTATCTCCCAGAGAAATGATTATTCAAATAATATGACAATATTTGTGAGTCTGAGATAAGAAAACACAATTCAGGCCTCTGAAAAAATGAAAAATAAATAAAACAAGTGTTGTGGTTTCAATGTTTCATCCCCTCCAAAATTCATTTTGAAACTTAGTACTGAGCACAACAGTATCAAGAGGTGAAGACCTTGGATGGTGATTTAGCCAGAGTTGTCCTCCCCCAAGAACACGATCAAAGGCTCAAGGGCGGAGTATTGGGCCTTCTGTGCCATCCCCTTCCACTATGTGAGGACACAGCACAAGTCACCATCCTGGACCCAGAGACGGGGTCATCAGAATCGCCTCCCGCCCCCAGAGCCGTGAGGAGTGAACGGCTGTGACTCATGACTTCTTGGTCTGCTGTACTGGCTGTGGCAGCACAAATGACCTGATTGAGCATTCAGCCAAGGAGGTGGAAAATTATCAAGAAAACTGACACAAATAAAAGGAGGAAATAACAAAAGCAAAATTATTAGCAACATTGATAATCATAAAAGCAATAAAAGCAGATGAAATAAGCCAATCAGATTTCCAAGGAAAACCAAGCAGCACAGCAGCTCTGAGTGGTTAAAGGCAGAGGGAGCCTGCTGGAGAAGAGTCCACCTGCAGAGGTCTGTGACCTGGAGTCGGGGACAGTCAGGCTGACGTGATCCTGCCTGGAGGATTCGGTGGAACTAAATTAACTTACTCTCATCCTACCCTATTTCCAGGTTAGAAAGCCGGCTGCCTGGGCACAGCTGGCAGACACGGGGGGAGGGGGGGTGATCACTGACCCCGTCCCCCGTGTCTGTTTCTCGGTGTTGGGAGCAGAGTGAAGAGGGGTGGGGACTGGATCTAATGGAGCAAATGGGAACCTCCCTTGAAAGGACACAGCAGTGAACCTCAGGTGATGCGATCGTCTCCTCGCCTCTCCGTCCTCAGGGAAACACCTTACACTACAGATGAGGCAAACTCAGGTCCTCAATGGAGAAGCAGGTGTGAGACACAAGTCACAGCAACCAGGGCGCACCTCACATCTGGACACGTATGTGCTCTTTGCTGGGGTTGATGTTTAACTCAAGCTGAGAAAAAGAAAATCAAAATCTTCCTAGAGATCTTATTCCCAAGCTGTCCAGAGAGATGATTTCCTCAGAAGATGTTAGACTGAGGAGGGTCTTGTCAGAGAAGTGGGTAGTCGTATTACTCAACGAGTAGTGAGAAGATCTCTAAAGAAAATCAGCCCAGGCAAAGACTAATAGAGCCAGGAAGCTGAGAGGCAGCGGCCAGGACCCGCCTCCAGCGCCCGGCTCCCTTCACAGCTGGAGCTGGCTGCAGCCCCCAACTTCCCAGCCCCCGCCTGTGTGAGGACAGGTGCCCAGACCCCTTGGTCAGCTCAGTGTGAATCGCGTTTGCTCACAGGATCTGACGTCTTAAAATACTGTGTTTCAAGTGAGGACCTGAAACGTGAACTGGAAAGGGGAAGGAGAGCAGAGACGATTATTTCACCTTCACTCGGGACCCCCACGGTGTTTCCAGCTGAACAACTCACTGAATTATTGCTTCTCGTATTTTTGGATATCCAACGGCATGTTACTGAGGCTACAGAAGAAAAAATATTTCTTACACGTGTTTATCAGTGATTTCTGGTGTTTTTCAGGAAGTTCTATGAAAACAGAAACAATTTCTGTCTAAGCCAGCCTCCCTGTAATCTAAAAAGAAATAAAATATGTCTACACAGAGATCTTTTCAACCTATAGTCAACAATTCCAGTCTGAAGCTGATCAGGGAACTATATTTTCTTCTGGTCTAAGAAAAGCTAATCCTCGGCTACCAAGGACGTTCTTCCCTCTGAACTTCAATGCCACCCAGAAAACAAGCTTCTTTTCTTTTCCCCTCAATTAATGATTAGTATGTATTTGTTAGAATTAATTGCTAGTACTTGAGTATGTTCTTTTGAGCTTATGTCTGTATTTTTTAAGAAATTTAATCTCATTACATTTCCATGTTCAGAAGCAGAAAGCCATCCACTCAGTCATAGCAGCCATGTTGTCAGGAAGGATTGTTTAGTCATCTTGAATCATGCTTTTTTTCTGTATTTCTACCTGTTAACCATAGAAAATGCTTTTGGAAGTGGGAGAAAAGACTGAGGTATTAATAATTTTATCACAGTATCTTCCACACAAACACTGATCACAAACACAACAGAGACTATGTTCTGATTATTTTCCCTAATCAGAAAAACTCATATAAATAGATTTGTTCTTTCTCTCCAAGAATTTAGACATGGGCTAAAAGTGACACAATGTTTTTATTTCAACCTGGATAAATATAAAAGATCATCCCTTTTTTAAAAAGTTGTACAAAGAGAATGCTTCAATCTGAGTATCAGATAAAGCCATCAGATCTGATGAATCCCAGTAGCAGCCTTCGCCGATAGATTTGGGATGGTGTGCCTCAAATGTAAGCTTATTCTTGTTTATGGAGCCAGTGAAAGTCTCTCTTAGAACTGATGCCACCATACATTCATTTGATTTGATATTTATCAATGACCTTCTGACCAGGACATGGGAATCCAGCTTGGTTCACTTGTTTGAGCAGCCTCACCCATAAACTATGCAAAGTACAGTAGACAGTCTCCCCTCATGCACTGATCTTCAGAAATGTTTATATAGCCATCCCTCTGACAGATGGACCATTCTTGTTTTGATGAAATTGGGTTTCCAATTCTTCCACACGATGGCTGCAACTGGAATTGTGGTGCTGTAATAAAATCACCAGGGCAAACGTGTCTTGGAAGAGAGACACTCAACACTTCCCACCTCTCAATGCAATGCCAGTGCACGCTTTTCTCCTGATGTCTCCAGTTAACTTCTCGCCATCTTTCAGAAGAGAATGACTTGAGAACTGCCTTCATGGCGGAGCTTTATTAGGAAAAGATTACTGTCCCCCAAAGTGATTCACATAAAATATGCCCCAGGCTCTTCTACTCAAATGTTACTTAGAAATAAATTTACTGCTGCTGCTGCAATAATTTCTCCCAATTCATCTAGATTTACAACTGGATATCGCATATCAGCTGTATCTATAGTTTCTGTTCTCAATAGTTGTCATCCTTGCTCCAAGTATGATTGTTGCAGGCTCCGTAAAGCTAAAAAACAAAACAAAAAAACAAACAAAAAAAAGACAAAGCAAAACAAAACAAACGCAGCCAAGGTTTTGGCTACATAAGCGGCAACTTATTTGTACAATTTCAATTTATTTGCAATCAGAATCCAGCAGGACGTCTGAGAATGCGAGGCAAGCTTCCAAGACTCACAGCCAAACTTTGTGGCCGTAGACTGTGATACCAGAAGAACCAATACATCTGATACACATCCTAATCAACTCTGTGTTAACCTTTGCCATTGATGCAATCTATGGAATGATGTCTCTATCTGTAAAGCAAAAACTCCTATTCTTGAGAAGTTCAAGCAATGGGACTCTAGTAAATGTTTAATAACCAGCTCAAACAGGGAAAAAGGAAATAAAGAGACTGGATTTGTGGTGTTTAATAATTTTTATTGAGTAAATACCCCCACTATGGATGAGTCCAGGATGCCAATAAGCCGTTTCCAGTGTGGTGTTAGGAAGGTGAGGTCCCGTTGTGCTCTGCTGACCCAGAGGCCCCAGCGCATACTGGACAAAATTACTTCAGGATAGGACGAGATGTATGTTCTAAACAGAAATGAAGAAGGAATCCAAGTTTCACATGCCATAGAGAGGTTACAAACACAAAAATATACTAATTTTAAATTTAATCAAATTGGTTTTTAAGTACAATAATTTGGTTTAGAACTACTATTTTAGAATACTTATCTGGACTCATTTATTTTACACCTTGAAGAAAATAAAAGAAATTTTAAGGTATACAGGGACACATTTCAAGGGCAAACCCAGTGAGCTGGCAGAACATGAATTATGACTTATTTCCATACAACTACAGTGAAAAAAAATGAATTAAACACATAGCAATTCAAGACATCGAGTTAACACCTAATTTTTAAAACTACATTAATTTTCAAGTTCAATTACTTCTTTCTTTTAGAACTAACAATTGTCCTTTTTTATGATGTAACCAAACAATTTATTAAATAACAACAATAATAAAGGGTTCTGGTCCTGTGCAATTCGGGGTTAATCCCCTGCCCTGCATCTTACCGAATGGCAGCTGTAGAATCTGGACGGGATGTGTGGAGCAGCTGCTTGAAGGCTTTGAAAAGTAAGTAACGGCAAGCGAGGTGAGGAATAAGGTCAGTATTCAGAGTGCAGCGAAGCAGGGCGAGTTTGTCGTTTTTCCTTAACCCGCCTTGACCAGTGACACGCGTGGCCGGACAGAGTAGGCTCGGGACACATCCTCGAGTTTCAGCGCAAAGAGAAGAACAAGTTAATTCAGTGTCTCCTGTAATTCAGCGCAGTGGGGGGGCCGTCAGCTGATGCCTTTTCCCCCTTCTCCGGTACTCCAGCACCCACACCCACCTGCGCTGGGACAGGTGCAGAGCCGTGGGAGTCCGGGACGCAGGGTCTAAGACTCCGAGGGGAAACTCCCTCTCCACTCACTGGACGCGCTCCCAGCAGGGCCAGTGCGTCTTCCCTGCTTCTGTCCCCCTCTCTCCCCCTCTTTGTCACCTTGCCTCTTAGTCTCCTCCATGGACACACATATGGAAAGTTCATGGTGGATCCAGAAACCTGAAGGCCTGGCTTTCTGTTCAGAGGGAAAAAAGACACTCCAGAGAACCACGGTGTACAAAGGAGGCAGAGAGAGAGAGAGAGAGAGAGAGAGAGAGAGAGAGAGAAACGTGGTAACTAAAGGACATGAGGTCGTTTGTGAACTCCACACTGCCGCCTATGTGTGCCCATGTGACTCTGGTGTGAGCAGCATCTCCCTGAGTGTGCACATGTGACTCTGGTGTGAGCAGCATCTCCCTGAGTGTGCACATGTGACTCTGATGTGAGCAGCGTCTCCCTGAGTGTGCACATGTGACTCTGGTGTGAGCAGCATCTCCCTGAGTGTGCACATGTGACTCTGGTGTGAGCATCATCTCCCTGAGTGTGCACATGTGACTCTGGTGTGAGCAGCATCTGCCTGAGTGTGCACATGTGAGTCTCATTGAGCAGCATCTTTCTAAGTGTGCACATGTGACTCAGATCTAAGCAGCATTTGCAGACCCTGGAAACGGAACCGTGACTTAAAATGTTGCCAAAAGCCCAGTCACATGGTTTGGGACAGTTCTGAGCAGCCTGGCAAACGTTTTAAACAATGCTGGCTCCATGACCTATACCACTCAGTCTCCGTCAACTAGGTTACTTTTGTGTCAAAACAACAAAAATACCAATATGTTCCACCGAATTTTAAGACGACACAGAGTTTCTTGCTTTTCAGAATGAACAGCAATAATTCACAATTTGTCGGCATATAGAGAATCACAAAAATATCAATTCACATGCAATCAACAGACACCAGACTGTGAACAGCAGATATTACATTTATTTGAAAGACTTTAAAATAGCTTTTTCTAAAAATATTCCAGCAAATAAAGACAAAATTCTTGAGATGAACAAAAAGATATTTAGCAAAGTAACAAATTATGTAAAGGATGAAAATTTTAGAACTGATATATATATAAAAGAATAAAAAAGAAGAAACACAAACTCTTGCACTGTGTTAAGTTAATAGCAGGATGGCGATGACACGATTCAGTGAGATCCACCCAGCGGAAAGGCCCAGTCTGAACAACAGAGGAAAGAGTCACAAGAGTGATGGTCCCCGTGTTCCTTGGAGGGACACCTCCACCAGAAGTTGGGACAGATTTAAATAGTAAAATCTGGAACACTTTTTTTTTAAAAGGCTGCAGTCATATATATTCAAGATGCTCACTGAACCCCAAACAGTGTATATGCCCATAAATTGGCACTAAGATGCATCTTCATCAAACTGCTAAGAAATATTTATCTGGAAACAATTTATCCTTAAAGCAGTTAGAGAAACATTACACTCTATGTACAGGTTAGCAACAGTTTAACTGGATGTTAGGTATACTTCTTTTCAAAGACCACAAAGACCCGAAGAAATTAGCATGACATGTTTAAGGAAGTAAAGTAAATGAACTGTCAACCCAGATATCTTTGTCCAGTAAAAATATCCCTCAGGAAAGAATATGAAATAAACACATTCTCAGATTAAAAAAAAAAGCACTAAGATAATGCATTGCTAGAAAATTAGTTTTTTTGTTTTAATTTCGACACAAAATGTTTTAGCTAGTAGTAAATGGATAGCAAATGACAAAAAAAAAAAAAGTAGACTTCCAAGCAAAGAAAATTCCTAAGGATGGATTGCTATGACATAATAAAAGGAGTCAGTTTCACCAAAAATACATAATATTTTGAAATGTGTATATACCTAACAAAAGTACTTCAAAATATACGAAGCAAATATATGTTGGGAGGGGCCTAAGACAGCCACACACCAGCCCATTCCTTGCTCGGGGGGGCGGGGGGGCGGGCGGGGGGGGGCGGGCGGCGGCGCGGGGGCGCCGGCGCGCC
>CAUYRH010106802.1:0-37900 GCA_963574655.1 Perodicticus potto
TCGCCCTGGATAGAGTGCTGTGGCATCACAGCTCACAGCAACCTCCAATTCCTGGGCTCAAGCGAGACTCCTGCCTCCTCCTTCCAAATAGCTGGGACTACAGGCAACTGCCACAAAGCCCGGCCATTTTTTGGTTGCAGCTGTCATTGTTGTTTGGCGGGCCCAGGCTGGATTCGAACCCGCCAGCTCAGGTGTACATGGCTGGCGCCTTAGCCTGTTGAGCCATAGGCGCCGAGCCAACTAGATTCAATTTTGACCAAAGTACATTACCTTCCTAATGCTGTGGCCCTTTAATACAGTTCGTGTGGGTTGCAACCCACAGGTTGAGAACTGATAATGTATAGGCCTATCTATTGACTTACCTTTCCCCTTTTAGTATAAGAACTCTGATAAAGTCTTCTGATTTTGTGCTCAGAGGCTTTTTGGAATTGAAGTCTACTTCTGTAATGACATCTACTTCAACCTTGTATTGCACACATGATCTTTGAAAAATGATGAATCTTGTTAAATTTTCAGGTAGTAAAATACCCTTTGGGATACTCTGGCACTTTACTCAGGTGGTGTGGAACTGCCTCTTTAGAGAGGAAGTGTTCCACCTGTTTTGTGCTCAGCCAGCAGAAACATTAGAAACCAGTTAGCTAAGGTCACTTAAGGTGATCAGATGGACTAAGGTAATCAAGATGAACTAGAAGTCTCAGTTCTTTTGAATCTTTGAAAAAAAACATACATGATGAAAAAAAGAGGGTGTTGAAGAAAATATTACTCTTTGGTCAGTTCAATCAAGGACAGTCCTGAAATAGAGAGATGGCTTCCTTATCTAGGCATTGGACCCCAGGCAGCTGTTGGCAGTTAGCTTATGTGACCTTGGCACTGCGCTGTGCTTATTATTGAAGCTCATCTCTGTGAGATTTCAGCAAAGCCTGGTGAAAGAGTTGGGTCATTAAAGGCAGGAAGCACAGCAACATCAGTAAATACAGTAGAAAGAAATGTAATTTTCTCTAGTAAGGTGTTAAGAAGAGAGATTTTGAAATTTATCTTAATTTAGCCTTCCAAAGATGTGACCTTGCTCCCACATCTCAATGTAGAGTTGCCTTTTGATGTACTTGTTTTACATACCAAGACAGACGACTGTGTTCCCTTAATTAAGTTTGTGTTCTATTGCTTTCTCGGTAAATTCTATTTTAGTAGCTTTATAAATTGTCCATAAAAACCCACAGTAGACTGATTTCTTTTATTTGAAAAGACATTTATTTTTAAGACTTAAGATCATGTAAGCATTAATTTTATTAAATCTGACTCTTTTTCCTCCTCAGAAAATAATATTCTCCAACTTTCAGTAAAGAGCACATATCATTAGTTAGGTAAGCATGGAACAGAGCAGAACAATCACACAAAAGAATCTGCTTTTAGAAACCCCAGGGAGATGGACTGCCTTGAGAAGCTGAGCAGTAGAGCAATCGGCCAGGGGGCAGGGGCTTCCTGTGGCAGGTAGAATGTGATGGGCACAGTTCTATTTGAGAGAACTTTTGAGGGGCAATTCTAGAAGTTGCTAAGCTAGGAACTGAAGATGTTGTGATGAGAACAAAAGCACATGTCAACCCAGACTGGTTCCCTTTTTTTAAAACTCTTTAAAAATCTCCTACAGTTAATTTCTCTTATTTATTCATGTATTTTTTTGGCCACCATCCTGGGGCTCGAGGCTAGGAGGAGCACTGCCTCCTTACACGTATTCCCTAGGGGCCTTTCCTCTGTTCAGTCTCACTTCTGCTTTGTGGTCTTCTTCCCCCACCCCAACCCTTCAGGGGTTGTAGTTGGCTGAAGTGCAGAATTGAATGTGGCTGTTGTCTGTGGGAACAGAAGAAGGTGCATTAGAATAAAGCCCAAGTGCTGCTTTCTGATGCTCAGGTGTCTGGGCAGCTGGTCACTGGCTGATCTGAGCTCCATGCTTGCTGTTCTTAGTTCCCTTTGATTTAGAGATCCCCCTCTTTTTCCCCTAAACCTTGACCCTTAGGTTGATTGTTTTTACAGGTATCCCCCAGTGTGTATACTTGTAAGTATATAACTGTAGGTACACTGGTAACAGACACACAATGGGAAGATAGATGCAGATACTGGAGTGATGGGGTCACGAGCCAGGGAAGCCAAGGATGGCCAACAGCCGCCAGACATTGAAAGGGGCAAGGAAAGACTCTCCCTCAGAGCTTCCAGAGGGGAGTTTATGTTTCCTAGATCTTGATTTTAGATTTTTGGCTGCAAGAACTGTGAAAAGATAAAACCCTATGGTTTAAAGACATCTGATTTTTTTTTTTTTATAATTTGTTGTGATAGCCTTAGGAAACTAGTATAGATTTTGGTAAAGGAAAGTGGGGTGCTTCTGTAATAAGTGCCCCCAAATGTGGTTTTAGAATTGGATGGCAGAGACTGAGAGAATTTTGAGGCCCATGGTAGAAGCCCAGAGTATTGTGAGTGCTCACGGGGAAGTGAGGAGCATGTGATTGTAACCTAGAGAAAAGACCAGTTTTAGATAAATGGAAGAAAACTTGGCTGGATTGTGTCCTATAGTTGTATGAAAAGCAGAAATTGTAAGTGATGGACTTTTGATATTTAGCCAAAGAGGTCTCCAAACCAAGTTTTAAAGGTTGGCTTTGTTTCTTCTTTTTGATTACAGGAAAAATAAAGACATACATTGAGAAAAGAATCATTAAAGCAAAAGAAACAATTATTGGTAATTTGGGAAATTTGCAACTTATTCAGCTTGCAAAAAAAATGCTTCTTATAGGAGAGCATGCTCTAGAGAAAAACTTGAGTGTGGTTGTTGCCACCTCTTACTGGGGAGATGAGAAGTACAAGTTATGGAATGACTGAAACCTATCAGCAGAAGCCAGGGATAGAGATGGGGTTGTACACAGAAGGTCTGTGGAGGGCCCTCACTTGAATCCCCTTGGCATACAAAGGCCTATATGGTTTATTAGAATGCTATAGCAGCAGATATGCTGCCAGACTGGACTGGAAAAGATAGAGACAGAATGAAATGAAGAAAGGGTGCTGGACTTACAGGAGTCTACAGACAGGAAATGGCTTGAAAGAACTATTTTCCTACAAACATATGATACCCTTTAAGAAGAAAGAAGAATACTTCAAGGGCAGAGCTATGACCCAGAGGCTGGAGCCATGGGCCCAAAGGCAGAGGCATAAGCTACAGACCCAGAGGCCCATTGAACAGATATAGCCCTGGAGGCTGACCAGTGAAGTATAGAGTCACAAAGGATTATTCCAAGGCCTTGAAACCTAATGGCATTTCTCCCACTGAATTTTAACTTTAGAGGGATGGGGAACCCCAGTTTTGGAAATCCTTTCTGTTTCTCCACTTTGGAATGGGAGTGTCTATGACTGTTATCCTATGCGCCCCTCCCCATTGTTTCTTGAGAATAGATAACTTGTTTTTAGTTACACTGGTCCACAGATGGAGAGCAATTTTGCCCCAGGATGACACAAACCTAGCCTTTCATCCACAACTGATTTAGACCATGAGATTTGGAACCTTTAGGATTATTTTACTTACAATTGATATTGTAATGGGCTGATATTTGGGGGGATGTTGGCCCTGATTGTGTTTTGCACATAGGACATACATAAATCTTTGGGGGCTGGGGGTTAGAATTCTTCCCCCCCCAAGATGTGTAAATCTCTGGAACCAGTGAACATTGCCTTATTGGTACAGAGGTTTTTGCAGTTATAATTAGGTAAAGAATCTTGAGCTATTACCCTGAATTGCCCAGGCCAAATGCCAAAGTCTTTATAAGAGGCAGAGAAGACACAGGAGGAGGCAATGTGAAGATGGACTGCAGTGCTGGGGTCACACGCCAGGGGGCAGCAGCATCTGTCGAAAGGTGGAGGAGGCACCCAAGGATTCTCCTGCAGAGCTTCCAGAGAGCGTATTTACCTGATGACACCTTAATTTTAGATTTTTTTTTTGTCTCTAAAACTGTGACAAAATAAGTTTCTGTTGTTTAAAGCCTCCATGTTTGTGGCAATTTGTTATAGCGCCCTAAGAAACTAATACAGAGTCTTCCCCTCAACCTGCTTTCATTCTCTGAGGCATTTAGACTTTCTTGTTCATGGTTTCAGTTTATTCCTCTGGACTAGAGTGATAACAGGCTGCCTTCTTGTCTTCCCCTTCAGTTCCGTCAAAATCCCCTGGTATTCCCAGAGGAGCTAATCCCTATAGAAGGGCTAAATTCTCTCTGCTTTTCAGCCCCCGTCAAATTATCTTCTTCTACATCCTTTGTAGTTTGACTTTGTTCAGTTTATTTTGCCCCCTCAAAAAGCAAATCAACTAGGTAAACATTCACCCATTTTTTAATCTTAATTCCTGTTCTCTGGTCACCAGAATCCTGTTGGTCCCCTGCCTGCAGCCCATTCTTGTTTGCAATGTGCTCTTGCTTGAATTCAAATGTGCACTTGCATTTTAATGGAAATATAATTAACTTCTATTAAACATTTAAATAATTAAGATGACACGTTTGCATTTTAATCCAGATACCGGTGATAGCTTCCCCCCAAATTTGGAGGGAATAGATCTTCTCTGACAGGTAACCGTTGGAGCTATCCAGCTCTGAACACCACCTACTGTGTGTGAAGCACTTTGCTGACACCTTCGTAGCCATTGAGGCATTTAATCTTAACAATAGTCTTTATTCCCTTTGCAGCCTAGGAATAGAGATACAGAGTGCATATCGAGAGAGCTGTTGTTCCCTCCCCCCCATCTTGTATTTACATTTTAGATTTTATTTTCTCTAATTTTTGGTACATATGGATTTTTAAAAACCTATTTTCTACCATTTTAGACCATTATTCTCTTAACAGCAAAAATAATAGCAACTTGCATTTGATTTTATTGAGCACTTGCTCCTGTCCAGAGTGCTAGCCTTCTCATACTCATTGTTATGTATGATGTTTACAACAGCCTGGTGAGCTGCCTCTTAGTTTCCTATTGGAGATGAAGAAACTAAATCTTAGGTTAAATATCTTACCCCAAATCACATAGCTAGTTTGGTGTAGTTCCTATATTTGAATACAGATATGCCTAAATCTAGGGACTAAGCTTTTAACCAGTAGTAAGGTACAATAACTCAAGAACTTTGAAGAAAAATACAGTGTCTTATTACATGTAGAGAGCCTAGGGGATGAGAGAGTAGTGGGATTTTGTAGTAAATGAATTATACTCAGTAGATTCTTTTTGGTCATACATCATATTAATCATTGCTGATCAAAATAGCTTCATTTGAAGGTACTTTCAATTAAAAGGATAAAAATAACTCACACTCCTAAAACATGAATAATAAGAAGAGAGCCCAAATATTTGAAGCATAAATGGAAAAGGAGAATGATGTAGTTATGGAGAAGTTTGGTCAAATAGTCATTACTTAGAATGAACAAATGTGAAGTTTTCTTATTTGAAACTTTCCAAGAAATGTTCTTGGCCTTGAATCACCTAATGTTCCTTAAAAAGACAACTTATGTTTTGCTCCCTTGTGGTTAAACTATCAGTCCAATCATGTCAGTAGCCAAATCTCAACCACTTGCCAGTTTATAATATCGGTCTCAATTTTAACGCAGTCTACGTGGGTGTAAGGGGGGGGGTTCTGGAGGTAGATATCTCATCCTCTTGGACGCTTTCACATACCTGCGCCAGACTGATGACATGGCCTGTGTGTGTTGGAGTAGGCAGGGTACTGGGATATCTATGTACCTGTGGTTGCAAATCAGCGGAGGTGTTTGCTATCCACACTCAGTTGGTCACTGATGCACTTGATGTGAAACTGGCTTTTGATTCCCTGAGTGGCCAGAGTCCATGGTTCCGACTCTTGATTATTAGTCCTCTGAGGGTTCTGCTCAGCTTCCCTGTGCACAGTTCTGTAGTAAGTTAACTTGCAACCAAAGGTGAGTGAGGCCTATTGCTCCCTGAGTCTCCATGAACCGTTGCACACCCACACAACTTCCTCTCTATTGAAGAGAGACTCATAAATCTCAGCCACACCTGCTCTTAGCTCTGTTTACTTTCACTAGCATGGTCCCCCTCTCCTGGCACTCTGGAAATGACATAGTAAATCACGGAAAATGCCAACGGTCTCTATGCAGCTGTGGTCAACTGTGCAAATGCCTCTTTTCTGGCCCTTGCAGAGGGAATGAGTTTAACATTTCTACCTCCTCTGTAGCTAGATGAGAATTAGGAGAAGTTGATACTCTAGTCAGCTCTACTGAAAGTCAGCTTTCTTTAGTCTCTCTAGCCCCTTTATATAAAAGAATGGTGGAGTGTAGACTGGTGTTTAGAATCTGCTGGAATACTTTGTTTTAGCATCCCTGAGACAAGACACAGTGGGTGTCTGGCAGTTTTGTCCTAGCTGAAACTATTCCTGCAGGAATCCTGGCACTTTCTATTTCACTGTTGATTTGAGAGGGCTGTGTGAATAGTATTGGGCCCTGGCTCAACATTAGACTCATCTGGAAGCATTTAAAAATTACAACTCTTGGAATCTCCTTCACATCAATAAATCAGAATTTGAGGTAGTATAATCCCAGCAACAGAATTTTTAAACCAGTGGGCTAGAAGGGAAGCCTGGTGAAGATGACTGAGCCCCAAGCTGTGGACTCTGAGGCTGTCTCTGAGAAGACAGCAACAGAATTAATTGACTGGTTGGCGTCTCTGCAAAATGGACTGCTCGGTTGGTGGTGGGGAGAACCCCCCCCAAACACCCCCACGCTTGGGGTCACAGAAGTCTTCCGTGTTGATATTTGTTGTGTGTGAAAACAGGAAAATTTGATTTTTTTCCAAACAATAGGGTAATGACCGAAAGATTCAGTGCTTCATTATCTTTTTCCATTTGCCTTGCTGTTGGCTTTCTTTTTCTTAGATACTTAAGGAACTTGACTTTCAATAAGAAGAGTGAACCTTGAGCCTCTCCTCCCCACAAAAAAAAAAAAAAAATGCAACAAAGGCAAGATAAAAATGTCAAATATACTTGTTTAATTCAGAACAGGGATGGTCAGTGGAGCATTAAGAATTTGATAAATTATACCATGGTCTCTTTCGTTATATGAATTTCTTTTTTGTAAAAAAGAAACATTTATTGTCAGTTTGTGAGGTCCTACTACCTTTTCAATCCACGAGCTCTGCCACAGACATCACAACATTGAAACTTACTAAATATTGCCCCCTTGTAGCATAGTCCATACTTCTGCAGATTATTCCGGCTGCGTCCTTTATGGATTATACTGCCAAGGCAGCACACCTGTGGTTCAATTTCAAAGACTCTCCAACGCTAATACTAATTCTGCTCAGGCCTTGGCTGGGTTTTGAGGTTTTGTGCTTATGGGATTCAGAACTCTGTGTGTGTGCGTTACTATTTTCAAAAATAGGAACAAGCATAGCAATTGTTAATATTTATTTTTATAAAATGTCTATGTAAAACTAGCTCAACGGGCCCATAGCTGTCAATCAGTAGTACAAGAATCAGTCTTAACATCTCTGTCTTTTCTCCCCATCTCGCACCCTCTTTGTGTCTCTCTCTGTTTCCGTCTGTGTCTCTTTATGAGGAAACATTTTTATCTGTATGAATTTCTGTTGGTAAAAATAGAAAAATTAGCCCCTTCCTTTATTCTTCCCAAGTAATGATAAGAAATTTAGAGGAAAGAATTATAAGCCTGGTGAAACGTGATATTAAACATAAAAAATATTAGCAGGAAATGTGAAGATGAGAAGTATCTTAAAATCTTGACTTTGAGAAAGCTTGTAGGGATAATCTGTGTCCCAGCACCTACATTATTAGACCATCTGCGTTGTGAATTTCCCACCAACGTATGGTAACTGACTATGGGCATACATGTGATTTTCTAGGGAAAATGATCCAAAGGAAATATCAAAGTTATGTCTTGCTTTCTAAAACTTTGCTCTATATAAAGTTGTCTGTAATTGTCATTAGCAAAGTTGTCGTAGCTGCTTTTCCTGGTGCCCGTGGCCTGGCTCAACCCCTTCTGCTTTTGGATTTTATATTCACCTTTTCCTGTTTGTTCTCGAGAATGAGCAAAAGGAACTTGTAAAGAACATAATTTGAGTCATCCTTCAACAAAAGATTTCTCTTGAGATGGTACTTCTGAGTGTAAATTGCCTTTTTTTCTCTTCGGCTCAAAATAAGGACTGAAGGTTGTTTACTCTTTTGAGTGCTTCGCCTATTGTGCTATCATCTCTCTTCTCTCTGTCCGTCTCTCCCTGTTAGTTTAGTGCGTGGCAGTTACACATTGTTTCTCTAGGTGCCAGTTCTAATTGCCATCTTGCTTTCACAGTCTCAGGAGGCAATTGCATATCTTATTTCTGTTGAGAAGGGTGTACATAATCAGTAATTCTATCTATTATAATAGCAAGTGGGTGGTATCTAGAACAGACTTTAATTTTTCAAAATAAAATGTGTTAGATGTCCAGCTGTTAAGTGAACAAGAAACGTAAAGCAAAAATGTCAGAAAATCAAATTATATGTTGCGTACTTCAAAATTTTCTTTTCGTCGTTGACCATAGGTGGGATTTGTGGGGAGACTGTAGTGGGACAGATGCACATTTAAAGTGTGATAAAATAAATTAATGAAACCACTTACCTCTAGATAAGCAAACTTTGTTTTTTTTGATTTATATATTAATTAAAAAAGATGTTTGAAATAGAAAATCGATCTTGTCACTTTTTACTTTTGGCTTGACAAATGTGGCACCATAAAAGTTTTCCTATTTCTTCTAAGATGATGTGTTGACTTGCACAAGTTCTGTAATTTTGAGAGTAAAGTACTAATTATGCTGGGGTGCATCGTAAGTTTGACTTCTCTTATACACAGTTGTTTGATCGCAATTGGAAATGAGCTATCTGTAATAATAAACTAGTATGCTGGGAAAATCACTTAACCTCAGTGAATCTGAAGTATTCAGAGTTTTAGAATGGGGACAAATTCTCTGCCTCATTGGGTTACTGGGATGATTAAATGAGACAGGTAAAAAACTTAGCCCAGTTTTTAGGATGCAATAAACACGTGGCTATCCATCCTCTATCTGTGGAGGCAGTAATAGTGATGACATGGGAGAGCTCAAAAGGACTGCCACGATCCTCCGTCCCAATTCCTTTATTTTACAGGAGGATGAGATATGTAAGGGGATGTGCCCAAAGTCGCACTGGTGTATGGCTCGGCCGAAACAGAGCATCGCTGACTCATACTTCAGTCACTGCTCATGGTGTTTTGCTATCTGATTCTGCAGGATTTTCCGCATAAAACTCAGACTTGCATCTTTTGTCGTAGCACTGGCATTTCATGATTACCTTCTAAATAGCAACAGCACTGGTTGTAACATTTTTGTTCATAAGCAGTAAGGAAACAAGTGAGAATTTCAAAGAGCAGTTGTCTCTGCGGACTCAGTTTTCTTCCAGTGAAAGAAATTGGATTCAAAAACCTGCTATGACCAATAGCAACTTTAGGGGTTGGGAAATGCGTTCATTGCCATTGACACTGGGGAGTCTCTCTTTAAGGAATTATAAATTAATACCAGTGACAGCTTGAATGACTGAGTACTTTCTATATGCCAGGGCACTGTGGGCATTATTTCAAGTTATCCTTATATGAACCCTAAGAGGTAGTTAGCATGATATTCCTCATATTATCAGTTAAGAAACATAGACACAGAAATGCCAGATAGTGTGCACGTTTAACCAAGATTTGTCTAATTTCTTAGCCTGAGAACTGAAGTACATTGCCTCTGATGTGAGGCAAAGGAATCATGTCTTGCTTTTTCCCTGCTACCCTTACATTTTTATGTACAATATCAGCAGAGGAATATTTGTTTCTCTTTTAAGTAGAAAAATAATTTTATTGACTCTTGAAATTACAGTAGAACTTCTGTAAGTTGACCACCCAAGGGACTGTAACAAACTGGTCAAAATACACAGGTGGTCAACATAAGGAGCTAGGGTTATTGTACTAACATGTACATGTGGTCCTGTCCAGTCTGTGGGGATGAAACCAATTTATGGGGTGGTCAAGGTAGGGAGGTGGTCAACAATGGAGGTGCCACTGTATTAATTTACTACAATTTTGCATCATTGTTTTGTTTCTGTAGTCAGCAATGTTGAAACAATTCCGTATAGTAATTTCAGTATTTTAAAAACAACTTCTGTCTGATGGTTTTGGTTTGTCTGGATTACTTCAGGACAGCTAATTTAGTTGTAGTCTCATCATTCCATAGTGCCAAGTTCCCTATATTAATTACTGCGCAGTTTGATATATAACTGGCTCTATCCAAATTGTGTCCTGTAAGAGTTCCCAATGAAGAAATTGTATTTAGGGTGTGTTATTTGGCTGGAATGCATTCTTCTATATGTAACAGAAAAGTCCCATTGCCTAAAACATAACAACGCTATTTTATTGTCTATGATGAGCTGTTCCAAGGTTGGTGAATTAGGGGGTTCGGTGAAGTCGTCAAGGATCTGGGTTCTTTCTATCTTGTCTTCTGTCATTTTTATTACAGTGGCTTCACTCCATCATAATTAAAATATGGTTGTTCCATGGAAATTTGCTAACATCCAGCAGAAGTGGGCCATCTTTTCCTTGCCTCTTTTTTTAGAACCATAGAAACACCTTTCAAAATGTTAGACTTGCTCTTCTGTTTTATTGGCCAAAATCACATCCCATGTTCATGCCAAGCTAGGACTGCTGTGATTGGCTAGATTAATCAGAATCTGCTTCTGGGGTAGGGGTGGCAGTGTTCATGAGGAGGGAGGTAAGGGCAATGGCTGTTGAACAGGTAACTGAGAGCATTTGACAAGTTATGGCAAAACTAGGCAAAAAGGAAAATAAAGGGAAACTCTGAAAACCATAAATAACATTAATGCTTATCTTTTTAATTTATCTGGAAGAAAAGGAGAAGAAATATAACTTAATTGTGCCATTTAAATGGTTTCTTCTTCTGGTAAATTGTCCTCCTGCTGTTGATGAAGACAATTATTCCATTTGTGTATTAGAGTCCTGCTAGCTTAATAGATCCCTAATGAAATTAGCAGAGAGTTTGTGTTCATTATGCAACTTTTTCAACAAAACAGTGCTTATTAGAGGCACCTACACACATTTTCATGTCATGTACTTACATCTTGCATTTTACTTTATTGTTATTGTAGAACATTGGCTATGGTCCTTTATCAGAATTTATTCTTTTGAGGTGTTGCAAAATGCATTGTACCCCATGGGATTTTTCCTAGCATTTTCTAGTGTTTCTTTGGCATTAGTGTCTAGAATTTTTGTTTTTTTCTTTTTGGTGGGATAATCACTGTAGCAGTGAGAATTTAAAGTGAGATTTTTGGTGCTTTCAAAGCATAGTAATTTGGAATGTTGCTTATCACTGTTAACACTAAAATAGAGAATTCTGTTCTTTCTGTGAAGCTTAATACATTGAAGCTTTGGTACAGGAGAGTGCAATATAAGCATCCTGGTGAATTCTAGAAGCAAAAAAGAGAGCTGAGGAGTTCGCATGAGTGAGTAGTTGCTACATAGTAAGAGTTACAGAGAGTTTGGTCAGAGTGTCCCGGTCGGTGAGGAGGGTTGAAGGAAGCAGGTTGGAGCAGACTGGTAGAAGGCCAAGAAAGAGGTGATAACATTCAATCGAGATGTAATGTTGCAGATATGTCTTATTCCTTGCTATGAAACAAAAGGTATCTAGAAAGTTACCTGTTTTCTTTTTGCACATTTACCTTTCCCCTCCAGACGTGCTCCTTACTACCTAGTCTCATGTTATAAGACTTCGCATGTAACTTAAATGTACATGTCACTTACAATGTTTTCCTGATTCCTGATTGTCCCCTAACCATATGCTGTTATAAATGCTGGCTTGTCTGTGTCCTCCCTTGGATGTGAAGTAAACTGAGTCACAGAAATAGAAAGATGGACCCCAATTTGATGCAATAGTTGGTAAATTTATTACACCTGCAGGGGGCTGATACCTCAAAGGCATGCAGCCCTGAATGCCAAGTGAGCAAGCTTTTTATACTCTTTTTCTTGCATGGTCAGCAAAGCAAGCTAGCGTAATACAGAAGCTAATCATAGCAATTAAGGCAGGGTCGCAGGGTGGGGGGCTACATATTGGTTCATAAATCACAAGATGCATCATAAGTTCATTACTTCATGGTTCATACATAGTTCAGGGGTACAGGGGACGGGCATAGGAGTTGGGTAAGTTTCTAGAGAACTTGGGACGCGTACCCCTCCTTGCTTATCTCTTATTCCGGAATTTAGCTCCTCCACCCTTGCGGGGGTTGGGGTTGAAATACAGGGTACTTCCCCTTTGAAGGGCAAAAAGTTTGTTAAATTTGTGGGTTGGGAGATTAGTAGCCGGGGTAAGGGATTTGGTGTAGGGACAGGGGCTTGGGGCTTAGTGCAGGGACAGGGGGCTTGGTCATTACAGATGCTGGGCAGGAGTGCAACCTCCTTATCCTGTCTCCAGTGTCTGGAATCGTCCCACACAGGCAATGTGCACTGCTCAGTGATGAATGAATTCCTAGCCTTACCTGCAGGCTCCAATGTGAAGAATATAAACCCAGCAACATGTGATATCTGCTTTTTGTTGAGTCTTCAACCCTTTCTTGCAGAAGGATTTTAGACTTAAAAGGCACTTTTGACCTTTTGTGGTAGATTATTATTATTATGGCTTATCTAACAGCTCCCCTTTAATCTTGCCCTCAGCAATGTGACTCTGCAAACTCCTCCCATCGAGAGAGGCAGTCTCTGTAACTACCTTTGCATTTGGGCTGCCTTAGCAACTCTCTTTAGCCAACAGAGTAGGGAAGAGAAGTGTTCAACCCGTCTGGCTCCTAGGTCTCAACAAACAAAAACAATAAAACCTGACCCCTGCCACTTCTCTTCTTTCCTGGAATCTTCATCTGCTTGTGAATAAGCCTGTGCCAGTCAGATGGAAGATAAAATAGCATATGGTAAAGAATGAGCTGTTTCATCTGAGGCCTTAGCAGGTCAAATCTAGAACAGAGAACAGTGTGTAATACATTTTAAATGCTTGATAAATGTTAGATATTTTTATTTTATCCCTGTAGAGCATCACATCGAGAATATCTCCTCTTTGGCAAAATGCACTTATATGACTACTTTTTGGTGAGGGGCATCCCTTTAAATTCTTTCTCTGTTCCTGCCTCCTGCATGTGGAGATTTCTAGGGCTTTGTTGTCAGCCTTCTAGTTGAGTCTATATGTCCTTTGTTTTTTTGTCAGAAAACGTGTTCTACCTTCATGGTTTCCATTATGTGCAATGTGCAAATAAGGCCATAATTTACATGTGTATATTTATAACCAGTCTCACTTTCTCTGCATATGGAAAGTCTACTCAACAATTTCCAATCTTGGGTATCCTTTTCGTAGATCAAATTAAGCACAGATAATACTTTTATCCTATTGCCTTTTCACGTAATACTTTTCTTATAGCTAATCACCTTTTACTGCTAATTTTTGGCTCTATCATCCCTTTCTACTGAAACCCAACTATTTTTCCTTCATAAGTTTAAGCCTTGTACCTTTATTTATTTTCACAAAAATTAATAAAAACTTCTGTGTATTTACCATTTTTCTGTTTGGGGGCATTTTTTACTTCAGTTTTCTCTCATCTTCATTCCTCCCACCTCTAGGATATCCCACTGCAGTAAGTTCACTGAATATCAGGGAGAGGAAAGGAAAATAAAGACAGTCACATTCTTTGAAATTCCTACTCTGGAGAGGTGTGGGGCTAATGTGTTTCATTCAGCCATTCACTCGGAAATAAACTTTTAGTAACTACCAGGGCAGTCATTTGGTACTGATAAGGATGTGTTGCATAAAATATACATAATTTCTCCCTTCACAAAACTAATAATTAGTAGATAAGAAACAGAAAATTTGTTCATAAACAGTAAACTAAAAAAGTCCAAATTGTATCAGGCCAATTATATGATACTGGTATGAATATATGTTCAAAACTCTTCTTTGGCCATGAGAAAAATAGCAATGATATTCTCAGAAAGTTAAAGTGAATTCTCTTTGGCTTTGAAGACTGCGAAGTAGCCCAAGATGGAGTAAGGGAGGTTGGAGGGCTTCAGTAGTGATCTAAGGATGATGCCTCACACATCTGCTACTCGGAAAACCAAACCAACACTACTAAACCATGTGGTGAGAGAGTACTGCTTGGAGTATACTCAGGAGAGTTCTGTGTGAATTCACAGCCAGCAGTCATCAAACCCATAATGAAGACTAATGCTAAAAAACACATTACAGATCCAAGGAAAAGAACATCAGGAGCCCAAGAAAAATGTACTAAAAGATTAAAGTTCCTTAAAATAAATACTTCTTAGTAAGATTGTCCCCTGAGATGATTGCTACCCTGATTCTAAAATCATATGAAAATAGCACAAAAAGCCTATTTCTTGCATAAAATAATAGTTCATTACCAAATAAGATAATACCTAAGCAAATTCAACATGGATTATAAGTAGTGTTTGAAGAGGCTGGGCATGATGACATTCAACTATAGTTCTAACCCTGCAGGTGGTAAGGCTGGAGGGTTGCTTGAGCCCATGAATTTTAGGCCAGTCTGGGCAACATAGACATTTTGACCTAAAAAGTAAAACAAAATGCTATGAAAGGCAAGTACAGTTTTTTCCTAGAATGAGAGTATATTAAGATAATTTATCACAATGAAATAAAGGTAAAAAATGACTATCTTGGTAGGCGCAAATAAAGAATTTGATAAAGTTCATCTATTTATGAAATCCAATAGAAAAATGGATGAGTACTAGAAATAAAAGTCCATGTATTTACCAAATATAGAAAGGGATGCTTAAACTTATGGATTTGGAAAAATGCTGATTAAAAAACAATGGGCAAAATTTTTCTAATCAGCAAAATTTAAAAAATAGAATAAATGCCTAATATCAGTGCAGATATGAAATGGTAGGTACTCCGTGGAAATGTAGATTGGAGTATGTATTCTGGAGGGCAATCTTGGAGTACTTAGTCAAATGAGCTACAAATTTTCTGTAGCTTATGGACTCTTGGATTTTTTTTTTTTCCCCAAAGAAGCGTTTCTATAAGAATGTATGCAAAAATATTTATTGTAGGGTATTGGGGGTATTTTGGGCCTTGAAGCAGTAGATCAAATACAGTGGAATGATATATAGCACCTAAAAACAACAGCCAGGTAGATATAGCCCAACGCAGACTTTTAAAAGTTGTACTCAAACAAACAAAAAAAAGGAAGCAATAGAAATATGTTTATAAAATAATACAAGTTATGCAAATTATCTATTTCTCCCCTGGGAACAGCTCTACATCTTTCAAAGGACATACACAGTTACAGGGGTACATATCTAAAACAGAATGTTTGGGGGTGGGGCAGAGAGTGAAGATGGATTTGGGGAGGAAAACAAAAAATAAAACAAGAGAATGACCTCACACAAACCAGAAAATAAAATACCACATAAATGGCGAGGATCCTTTCAGAGATAAAAGGAAGCAATACCTTCTAAGAAACAAGAGATCAGAAGAGTAAACCAATTAGAGGTTCTTAACATAAAGATGCTGTTTAAAGTTGTAAAACACCGGGAAGGAAACAAATCACACACTTTCATAGAAAATTGCAGTGGCGACATGAGGGAAAGGACTCTCCTCGGATTGAGTGGGGAGAAGAGGGCTCTTTGAGGCAGCCGGCAATGTCAACACCCTTGAGAAGAGCCTCACAGACACAGAGCCTGGCCTGCTGTAGGAATTGAAAGAAGGCCAGTGCAGCTGGTGTGTGGTGAACGGCAGGAGAGACATCCAAGGGGAGATAGAATCAGAGGCTAAGGCGTGTAAAGCCTTTAGATTTCTTTCCAATTATGATGGGAAACCCTGCAGGGTATTAAGCAGATGTTAACAAGATTTGGTTTACATTTTTAATTTTTGAAAGTTTACTCTGCTCCTCTGAGTGTAAGGGATTAGCATAGGAAACAGGAGGAGGAAGAAATTGGTTAGGAGGCATTATAGGAGAAAGACAACGTGTCTTAGACTACAGTGGTGGCCATGGAGATGGAAAGTGATAAAGAGGATATAATTTAGAGGTTAGAATTAACAGGAATTACTGATGGACTGGTTGGGGTTGGGGGAGAAGAAAGGCTTTCTCTCAGGCTGTAGCTTACCCATTCATTGAGAGAGGAAGAGTGGGTAAGCAACAGATTTTGAAGCAAATTTAATAATTCAATACCCGGCTAAATTTGGCCTCTTATAAAACAACCAAGTGAATGTAAATGTATTACAGGAAGACTAGAACTCAAAAGATAGGTCTATCCTAGATAGAACTCAAAGGATACATCTACTCAAAGCTAGAGATATAAATTGGGGTAATGGCTTTATGTGGAACATATATAAGCCATGGGAACGATAAGCCAGACAGTGTGTGTATACAGAGAAAACACTATTTGTAAGTAATTTCTGACATTTATATGTCTGGTCTGGACAGAGGCTTTGGGATACAAGACTGAATAGAGGGTGGCTGAGGTAGCGGAGGGAAAACCAGTTTTGTTTTCCAGAAGCTGAGAGTGCAGCATCTCACAAGAGAAGGAGGAGCTGATTATGTCAAATGTTACTTAGAAAAAACACAAGATGAGGACAGAAAGATGAGCCCATTAATTTGGCAACATGGAAGGCATTGGTGCCCTTAACAGGAAAAGTTCCATGTTGCATAAGGGTCAAAAGCCAGAGTGGAATGATTGAGCAGTTAACACAAGATGATGTTATACAGATATCTGTAGACAATGCTTTGGAAAATTATATCTCTGAATATGTGGAGCAATAGATACAGGTAAGGAATATTGGTTTAAAGACACTAGTCTGTTATTTAAGGACCTTTACATGTTGACTTCAAACTCTAAGTACTTTCTGTATTTCAACCATATTTGTTCACTCATTCTCCTAGACCAGGCTGAATGGAGACATTTAGTTTCCTCACAGAGGCTGATTATTATTATTCTATGGCAGCTTAATAGTTGGTATGCCATTAAAACTGATGTTCTTGGGTCGGGCCTGTGGCTCAGATGGATGGGCGCTGGCCCCACATACTGAGGATGGTGGGTTTGAACCTGGCCCCAGCCAACTAAAATAGCAGTGACAACTGCAATCAAAACAAACAAACAAAAAAAGAATCAATGTTCTTAAAATTTTGTTTGATGTTACTCAGAATGGAATCTGCAACAACAAAGATTTTTGTCTGGCAATTTTAATTTTCATTCTAGCCAGGTATTTTTTTTTCTTTAATGGAAGTAGAATCAATCTATATGTTACTTAACAAGTTAAGGGTAGAGTTAAGTTATTGGCATCATATTTAAGATTTATCCTTTTGATAATTTTAGCAAAATTTATAGACTTTTATAGATTAACACCAGGACAGTTTCCTAGCTGGCCTATATCTTTAATACAGCTTTCTTATCCTAGCTCTTTTGCTCATACTAATAATGTTCTCTCCTATAAATTCTCACCTTTCATGCTTCCTTATGTCCTTTCCAATTTTATAATTTTTTTCTAGGTCTAAGTTTTCTTATCTGATTTAAGCTATGCTAAAGTCTCTTTCCTTTGGACTTTTGGCTGACTTTCGTTTATAACATCTGCTTAGCAATTAATTATGTTTGACCTTTACTTAAAATGTTTATTTACCTAAATAACTAATTACTCATTTAAGTATATGTTTATATATATAAATAAATTTATTTTACATAAAACATTGGGTTATATATGCTATATATATATGGTTATATAAGCTTATATATATAAGCATATCTATCATCCTATTTAAATGTTACTCCATAATGTATTATGTTTTATATTGGCTCCTGAGGAATTTGTGGGGTTGGCTTATATTCTGGATCTCTCTGTGATATGCACAGGAATTTCCTTAGCAAGTATGCATAGTACATCACATTAGGCATTAAAGTAGAAAGAAAATTTTATATTAGACAATGCCCCCATTTTGCATTAATGAGTACAATAATTTAAATGCTAATGTTCAGAGGATAGATACAAAATGACTCAAAAGATAAAGCAAAGCAGTAAAGTACTACGCAATAACTATGCTGTTCATCCATACTACTTCTCAATTCTTTGAAAAAATGTGAATGGCTTAAACTACCCTCTCCAAGAGACACAGGCAGTTTGAATGGATAAAAAAAAATATAAGCCAACTATGTGCTGTCTCAAGGAAATGCATCTAACCCACAAGTGCTTATTCAGACTCAGAGTGAAGAAATGGAAAACAATATTTCATGCAAATGCAAGTCAAAAGAAAGTTTAGATAGCCTTTTTCATATCAGATGACATAGACTTCAAAGTGACAAAAGTAAAGAAAAATATGGTCATTATGTAATGATAAAGGGAGTAATTCAACAAGGAAATATAACAACCCTAAATAGTCATGCACCTAACGCAGGTGTACCCAGATTCAGAAAGCAAATCCTACCAGATCTAAACACAGTGACAAACTGCCACATGATAATAGCTGAGGACTTCAAAACCCCACTGCCAAAACTGGACAGATGCTCCAAGCAGAAAATACATAAAGAAATACAGGACTTAAATAAGACTCTATGGCAAATGGGCCTCACAGACATTTATCCAACGTTCTACCCCCAAACTACTGAACATACATTCTCCTCATCAACACATGAGACATTCTCTAAGATTGATCATATCTTTAGGACATAAAACATGTCTCAACAAATTCAAAAAAATAGAAATTATACCATGTATAATTCTCAGGCCACAGTGAAAAAAGAAAACTAGAAATCAACTCTCACAGAAATACTCAACTCTACACAAAGTCACGGAAATTAAACAACTTAGTGCTGAATGATTATTCGGACAAGGAGGAAATTAAGACCAAAATCATAAGATTGTTCAAAGTGAATGACAGAGAGAACTAGGAATTACTAAGGGAAGAAATCACAGAGGATGCAAAAAAAAAAGGAAAAAATATATCATATTCATGAATTGGCAGAATCGACATTATTAAAATGCCTACTGAAAGTGATATGCAGATTCAATGCAATCCTTATTAAAATATCAATGTCATTTTTTGCATATGTGGAAAGACTAATTATACATTTCATATGGAACCAGAAAATAGAGTGGATAGCCAAAGCAACCTTAAGCAAAAAGGATAAATTGGGAGGGTTCACTTTACCAAACTTTAAGTCCTACCACATGCCTACAGTAACCAAGACAGCATGGTAGTGCAGAAGAAGAGAGACCTAGACCAATGGATCAGAACAGAGAACCCAGATATAAAATTCTCCTCGTATTGCTTTGACCTTTGACAAAGCAGACAATATCATACACTGGGGGAAAGAATCCTTATTAAGTAAACGGAGCTTGGAAAATTGGATACCACATGTAGAAGATTGAAACAGAATCTCCATCTCTCAGCACATACAACAATTGATTCACAATGAATAACAGACCTAAACCTAATGCATAAAACTATAAAAATTACAGGAGAAAATATTGGAAAAACTAGATACTGGTCTAGCCAAAGAATTCATGAATGAGACAGGAAAGGCAATCAAAGAAACAATAGAAATTAACAAATGGTACCTGATTAAGAAGCTTCTACACAGCCAAGGAAACAACCAATAGAGTGAACAGACAGCCTGTGGAATGAGAGGCAATATTTGCATGCTGTGTACTGATAAAGGGTTGATAACCAGAATCTATTAAGAACTCAAATCAGCAAGAAGACATCAAACAATCTCATACTAAAATGGGCAAAAGACATGAACAGAAGCTTTCAAAAAAGAAGATAGACTAATGGGCGATAAACATGAAAAAATGCTCTATATCTCTAATAATCAGGAAAATCCAAATCACAACCACAGTGAGATATCACCTAACCCCAGTGAGAATGGCTTTTATCAAAAAATCATAAAACAATAGCTACTGATGTAGATGCAGAGAGAAAAGAGCACACATTGTTGGGACTGAAAACTAGTACAACCTCTATGGTAAGTCACATGGAGATGTGCCGAGGAACTAAAAGTAGATATACCATTTTATCTATCAGTATCATACTGGGTGTTTATCCAAAAGAAAAAAGTCATTTTCAAAAGACACTTGCACACAAATGTTCATTACAGTGCAATTTGTAATTGCGAACATGTGGAATCTACCCAAGTGTCCATCAACACGTGAGTGGATTGTTGTTGTTTTTTTTTTTTTTTTGAGACGGAGTTTCACTATGTCACCCTCAGTAGAGTGTCGTGGTGTCACAGCTCGCAGCAACCTCAAACTCTTGGAGTTAAGCAATTCTCTTGCCTCAGCTTCTCAAGAAGCTGGGACTACAGGCACCCGCCATAACACCTGGCTATTTTTTTTGTTGCAGTTATCATTATCGTTTAGCTGGCCTGAGTAGGGTTCAAACCTGCCAGCCTTTGTGTATGTGGCCGGTGCTGTAACCACTGTGCTATGGGTGCCGAACCCACATATAAATGGATTAATAGAATATGGTATATGTATACCATGGAGTACTACTTAGCCATTACACATAATGGTGAACTAATACCTTTTATAACAACCTGGGTAGAATTGGAGACCATTTTTATACATGAAATTTTGCAAGTACGGGAAAACAAACACCACATGTACTCACTGTCATATTGGAATGAATAGAACATCACCTGTGTGCACCTGTGCTACTAAAACTCAGTAGAAGGCTAGCAGGTAGGAAGGGGCAGAGGGCATGGGTAAATTCACACCTAAAGGGTAAAATGCGCACTATGTGGATATCGGGCACACTTCTAACTTTGACTCAAACTGCACAAAAGCAATTCATGCAATCAAAACATTTGAACACCTGTACTATTATGAAATTAAAGAAGAAATCCAGAGTCAATTTACCTATTTTCCTTTCATATCCCAAATGTATCCCACTGATAGCTTAGTAAAAACAAATAATAAAAGTTTACTATATTAGTATTTTTCACAATTTGGAGTCATGCAGGTTTGCTTTAGAATTCTACTTGTGTGACAGGCTTTCACTGTGATTGAGGCTATGTTACTTAATATCCCTGACAGCTGTTTCCTTCTTTGCAAGGAGAAATAAATACCCGTTTCCTTGTGATATTTTAATGAGATAATTGTGAAAAGTGCCTAAATAAGGGTGATTCCCATGAGTTATTAATTACCATAAAAATAGTCCTAAAACTAAGCCAAACATTGTGGTTGCCTAAATTAAATTTAGTTCCCCTGCTTTCTTTAGAATAGCTTTATGACTTTGATATTATCTGGGTGGTTTATATCAAAGGATTTATTTGACCTATTTTTCAACTTGTGTAGGAATTTTCTCTCATTTTAGACACAGTGATTTTTTTTTATCAGTTGAAGAAATTCAATGTACTGTGTTTCTGTTGAATTGAATTTCTAGGGATTGTTAAGCTTCCAAATGTGGACGTATAACTCTGATTTTGGGGTCCCTCCCTCCAGCTCTAGCCCTTTTAAAGGTTAGTTCTCACTGGGATATTCAGGGAAGAAACTTGTTCATTATCATGCCCAGTTCTAAGTCCATTCCATGCTTGAGTTACCGTTTCACACTGTTCTTTGATGTGATCTAGGCAGGAAAACGTGGATTCATGCTGGAAAATTCTTTTACTTCCAACTTTCTGCTCATGATGCTGTGACTGCCTTTGGGACTTAATGTGAAAAAGCCCCTTTTCTGTTTTATTGTTCCTAACTCTAATTGACCACTTGGCAAGTCTGTATGGCCATGACAGGCTTTCCTGGGTAGTTGGTGTATGTAGTAGAGATTATTATGTAGGAGACACAAAAAGAAATATTTAATCAAATCCGGAGATAACACAGTATTTATGAGTTCTGTCAAGATGACAGAAAGGTTAAACTTATTTCAGACTTCATGGATGTAACTTAGATCCTTACTTTTTGCTTGGTCTTCCAAAACTCCTGCATGTAAGTCCCCATATCCTTTTAGAAAATCCCACCCTCTCCTGGGACTCAGTCTTGCTATAGATACATTCCTTGCTCCTACCAGGGCAAGCAGGTATCTCCCAGCAGGCTGTGCACAGGGCTTCAGCTCTCTCATCTAGTTTCCTGGAGGATGCCCTCCAGTGAGTGCCCACCACTATTTTCTTAGTGTCCAATGGGTTACTTTCACATACGCAAACACAGATGATAAAACAAAATCCATGTTAGAAACAGACATTTTCCTTACTGTGGTGGTAATCCAGCAAAGCCACCCTTCAACAAATGGGAGAAAATGCCTCTTTTTGTCCTTATGCTGAATGGTGTTAGTGTTTCTTTGCTTTTCCTTCTGTGTTGAGATTAAGCCTCGGTCTTTCCAGTCCACGAAAATCAAGAGTGGTCGCAGTGTTGTCCATTGTACTATTTCTGTGTGGACAGCACCTCTTCACTGAACAAAAACTTCACAATCACTCTGGGTATTTAGAGATTTATTTTAATGTCAAATTTTGGATTACTGTAAACAAAAGAAGGCTTTATGAAGAATCATTTTTGTCCAGGCAACCTCCAGGAAATGGGAAGGATGTTTTAAGGCAGCGGTTCTCAACCTCTGGGCTGCGACCCCTTTGTAACAATGAAAATACATCCTGCATATCAGATATTTACATTACGATTCATAACAGTAGCAAAATTACAGTTATGAAGTAGCAACGAAAATAATTTTGTGGTTGGGGGTCACCACAACATGAGGAACTGTATTAAAGGGTCATGGCACTAGGAGGCATTAGGAAGGTGGAGAACAACTGGTTTAAAGGGAAATAACTTAAAATTTTACCCAACTAAAGTTATTAAAGTTATTAAGGAAAAAGAATAGAGCTCACATGAATATGCTCCTGTAAGCAAGAAAAAAGAGTGATAAATCATTGTAGGAAATTAAAAAATTCTGTTCTTAGACACATAAAGAAGAAAATAAAAATATATTAACCTCATAGTGAATATAAAAAAAACAATATCAACATTTTGGTGACCAGTTACATCTGCCCACCAGCTATAATTTTTCTATTTACTTATCTAGAAAATATTTTAATAAATGAACTCTTTTATCATTCAATTATTTAATCTATATAATAATAGATCACAATGATTCTCTGATATACTACATATTTTTGAGGACTTTATTTTTGATGACTAATAGCATTCTGTAATAATTCATTTAATCAATCAACTATGGTTACACAATTAGAATGTTTTCAAAGACTGTTTTACTTTATGAAAATTATTTTTCTATTTCTAGCTATAATAGTTGACTTATTATCTTTGGACCATTTCTTTTGAACTAGAAAATTATGATGCAGTAGGTTTTTGGTAACTAGGCCCCCATATTATTTTAAAACTTCTATGCCTATAGCTAATTTAATAAATCAATAATTATTTATTATAATAATAAATAAATTCAATTCTCAATAATATTATTTGAGAGCAAATCATGGTTCTTAGGAAAATTTATTGAAAGAACAACTTTAACTCATGGTAACTTTTTTCTATTAGTAATTTGTCCCTTCAGGACACTGAAAAAGTAGGACTCATTATAATCTAAACCATTTGTATAAAACTGATATTCTCAATAATATTATTCTCAATAATATTATTTGAGAGCAAATCATAGTTCTTGGGAAAATTTATTAAAAGAACAACTTTAACTCATGGTAACTTCTTTCTACTAGTAATTTACCACTTCAGGATACTGAAAAAGTAGGACTTATTATAATCTAAACCATTTGTATAAAATTGATATGTGTATGCATAGATGAAGCATCTTTCAATATAAGTTGACTGAGAAAAGTGTTAGTTGCTTTGATTACAGCAATAGTAGAACTTTAAATGCAACACCTCTTTGCTAACGTGATCTGAGTCCTCTGTTGGGTACCATGTTGGCATTTCCAGCAGATGTCATGATTACTCTAAGGAATCAAGCACCACGGCACAGCCGTGCTTTTTAGTAAATGCTCATTTTAGAAAAACAAGGACAGAGAATATTTATTGACCTCTATTAAGTGTTGGTCCTTTCATACGTGTAATTATACTTGATGCTCACAGTGACCATTGTAAGTTGGTGTTATGTTAAGAATAAACCAAGGCTGAAAGAATTTAACACACTTAGTATTCACAAAAGAAGTCCGTGACAGACCCAGGTTTCTAAATCCAGATCTGGCCAATTCAAAGAGCCTGTGTGGTGGCTGTGTTTGTATTCTATGGTGTGACAATGAAAATAATGATGCCAGTGACTGTTAATGGGTACAGAATTTATTTTTAGGGTGATGATATTTTAAAATTAGATTGCAATAATTATTCACAATTCCTTGAATATACTAAAACTCCCTGAAGTCAATTTTATGGTATATGAATTCTATCTCAATAAAACTGTTATAGGAATATATAAAACACATGTAGGTTTTCTTTTCAAATGGAGATAGGGTAGGCCTACTCTTCAAAGGATGTAGGAAGACTATCTACTATACATTAAGGACCTTGCTTGTCCCAAGAACTGTAGAAAAAAGTGTCCCATTTATGACAGCTACCATCTTAGTAGTGAGGTATTCTCTTCATCATTTTATAAAAAAGGAAGTGTTAGAGGTTAGCTACTTTGCATACCATCTCACATCTGGTAAGAGTTAGAGCCCAGGTCTGTCTTTTTGCAAAGCCTGTACATTTTCTGTGCTCCATTTTGTTAGTCAGTGAAAATATCCTTCGTGTTTACTGAGTTCCAGCTTCTTCTGCTGTGTCTCTGTTTTTGTTCTAAAAAGGGTGACATGAAGGTACTAACTATCCCCATTGTGGCTTTCATTACTGGCAAAAAGAAAAAAAAAAGGTTGAGGAGAATATCCATTTTCTCTTCTCACAGCACTTTATTAATTGCTAATCTCAAAGCTGGCCAATCTGTGACAGCCTTATTTGGTGTCCTAGATGGATCTGGACACAGTGGACAACACTTCTTACCTGTTGATCAGCTAAAATTTGAATCCAGAATAAGGAAGATGATGATTTGGGGGGAGGAAATTCCCTTCATACAAAAAAAATGGATTTTTCTTAAATTTGAGTTTGTAACATAGGTCTTCATTTCCACATAACCATTTAGAAAATAAATATTCTTAGTTTTAGAATGTATATATGTGTGTAGATGTGTATATATGTGTATACACACATATACATATATAAACTTTATATATAAAGTTTTGGCATTGCCGCTGTTATAGTAAAGCTGAGTTGACTTTGAGAAAAATTATATACGCGTGTGTGTGAGGCTTGTTAATATTTATCACTTCTAGAAGAATTGCATATAGAATTCTTTCAAGAGGCAAACTATCTTCATCCATTGATAATGATTCTCTGCGTAGAGCATTTCAGAACAAGGTACTTGTTCTCCCCAGGTCTCCTTTTCCAAATGAAGCCCTGTATTAGCTCGTCCTGCAGATCCTCTCCAGCTCTTTGATTATATGACACTGCCTAGCACACAGAGGCACACCTGCAGTCCTACCGAGAGTTCCCCAGAATCATAATGATTATTCCTGGCGAGGGAAGCAGAGGTAACGTTGAGTCTGAAAGCCGATCCTTCTCACTGTACGAGTGCACTCTTGTGTTACGGTGTTTTTGTACTTGAGAAATGCCACCTGCCAATGCTCGAAGGTCTCAGAGCACAAGGGATCCACTCATTGTCCTTCAGGTGAAAATGTCTCCTGCCGCCCAACAGTGTACCTGCGGGGAGGACGAGTACGGGTGCTCATTTTGAGGTCTTTGTGCTTTCATTACAAGGTTTGTGACAAATCCTGCAGGATGTTTTATTTATTTATTTTTTTGATTATAGGCTATTTTAAAGGAAAGTTTGAAGGTCATTATAAATGACACAGATTTTTAGTGGAGTTCTTCAGGAAAGAGGAGTAGATTATCTGAAAGGGAAAAGTGTGTGCTAGTGCTATACATTAGAGAGAGAAATTATAAATGATTCTCCCAGTCACAAAAACGCTTTGGTTCCTGGTCTTTCTTTTTGTCACTGTTGAACATGTTCATTGTTAGCAATAAAAATTATTCATGAATTCTCCATTAGCATAATAATTGGAAGTCTAATTTGGGGTGATATTTTAAGTTAAATTTATTCTTAATTAGTGAGATGAAATTAAAGATAGATTAATGTATTATTTTAAAATGAAATTCAGAACTTTTAATAGCCAGGATAGCTAACAACTTAAATGCCCATTGAATGGATAAAGCAAACGTGATATTATACGTCGAATATTATACAGACCATAGAACATACATACGGTATTATTCAGCTTTGAAAAGGGAAGGAAATCGTACAATATGTGGCTATGTGGATGAGCCTGGAGGATGTTAATGCCAAGTAAAATAACCAGTCACAGGCCAGAACTATATGGTTCTACAAATATGAGGGATGAAAAATAGACAAATCTACAGAAACAGAGAGTGAAGAATGGTAGTTGTCTGGGGCTGTGTGGGAGGAATAGGGAATTTTTTATAGGTATAAAGTTTCATTTCTGTTTGGTAAATAAGTTCTAGACATATGTGTACCGCATAGACCTGTAGTTAACCTATTGTTTCTGCACTTGAATTGTTAAGAGGGTAGATCTCATTTGAGTATTCTCAACACACACACACAAATATAACAAAAAGAACCCCAACAAAACAAAAGGACACAAGAACATTTTGGTAGTGGTGGGCGCATTTATAACCTTGAGAATGGCCATGGGTAGAATGGAGGTGTCCAAACTCATCAAATTACAGTTTTTTTTATGTCAATTATACTTCAATAAAGCTGTTCATAAAAACAAGTTTTCTTTCAATCCTATTCTTTTTATTCTGATTCCTAGGATAGCTTGGCCAGGACTGGGAGAAATCAAGGGTGAAATAAGGGCAGTCATCTACTGGGCAGGCTAAGCAAAGTTTCTGGGGACTAGTCAGTCACTGTTGTTGCTAGAAGTACTTTGCACTAATTGTATTCTAAATTATTGCTGCCTAGAATTTCAGGAGTTTAAAAGAATGGTAACCCAGCTTCAATGAACTGAAAAAGTGACCATTTTGAACCTAAGAATGTCTTAGCATTCACAAAGACTTTCTATACTTATAATCATACCTCACAGTTTTTATTTTTTTCCTAGTATAAAAGTAATATATATCTCATTGGAAAAATTTTGGAAAATACAAAATATATGGAGAGAAGAAGATTAAAAATAGTTCTTGCTAGTACTTGGTATTTTCCTTTCAAACTATGATAGTCTTGGAATCAACTTTTGTACTAATGACTCTAGCAGATATTTGTGAGTAATTTTAACTGAAGAACTAGTGGGAAATAATTCTGCCAAGGCTGCATCAAAAATGGTTCACTATCCAGAAAGAAACTTGTTCTCAGTTGATAAAATGTATGTGATATTGCCTGGCTTGTTGGCCCTCTGAACCTTGGATAGTTCAGCCTGCTGGGTTACTGGCTTGGGAAAATTAGATGCAGGTAATGGGCTTTGCGTTGCAAGATAGGCAAATACCTTGACCCAATTCTATGGAAAATAGAAAACGATATACTATTGTAAAAATGAGCAAAGGATAAATATTGGCAAGGATGTTTGCAGGACAAAAGTTTTAGGCGATGTTGTCCTATACGCAACAGTTTTCAACGGCTGCGCTGTGTATCAGTCACACCTCATGCACATTCTGGGATTTTTGTGTCCTAACATATTCATGACCATGGGTTACGTGGTCCACCTCAGTCATCACTGCAGTGACAGTCTCCATGCAGGCTGAGTGATTCTAGTCTGGAGCCAGCAATCATTTATCTGAGTCACCAACATTCCCAAAGCATTAAATACACAGTTTGTACAAGTATTATGTGGAGCATAAAAGAACATTAGAAGAGGCGAGAAAAATCTTTATGAAGATTTAAAAGTTTAACAGGATTTTTTCAGATGAAAAACTAGGAGAGATTGGTATGGAGAAAAGAAGATACACTACACTTCAAAGAGGAATTTGCTGCAATAATCCTGGTAAGAATGAAATGAAAAATTAAGGCAGTTGCTTGGGAGATGGAATAAGAGAATTATTTCAGACGGAGTGACATGGCAGAATTGACAGTCCTTGAGGAATTGAAAGGATGTAACAGGGTGAATGAAGGTAGGAAAAGGAACAGCTTCTGATTTAGGCAACTATGTGGATGATAAAACTACTAGCCATGGTAAAGAATTCAGACAGAGAATTCTTTAGGTTACAGCAGTGATGATGTCCTATGATCTGTCTTTGATATTTTGCACTTGACATACCAATGCCTGTAAGCAAGTGCAACTCTATGAAGGGCCATTGGGCTACAGATATGGGATTTAGGGGAAAATCTAGAGGTAGAGGTATTGATTTACAGTTAATTGGTAATTGGATTTCTGGGCCTGGAAGAGATAACCTAGAGGAAATATTAAATAAGAAGGGAATAGAACCATGGATGGAACTTAGGGTAACACTAATATTTATACCGCAGGAATAGGAGGAGAGCAAAGAAAAAGAAAGTGAAAATAAGTAAGAAGAGAATGAGAAAATATTCAGTCACAGAGACTAATAAAAATGGTAGAAATGGTGGTGTTCAAGGGAGTCTAGGGCCTGGTTTCCATACTGAATTACAATATGTTAAGACTAGCAGGAATTGCATATGGAGAGCAATTATTTTGAGTTCCTGGAAGAATGTGTCAGGATGTCTGCTGTCACTTATGAAGGGCTATCTATAATGACATCATTTTCTTCGATTTAGATACTTGAGTGGTATAAACAAGTCTTTCCTATAAATCCCATATACTGTCTGTGCAGGTGATTGGAAGCTTCCCTTTGTTACATTCATGTCATTTATGGATCATTCAGCAAATATTTATGGAATGCCCACCCGTAATACAGATGAGATACACTAGTGAACTAAAAAGGAGCTAATATTCAAGAGGCAGAATGTAAAACATTAATATCATTTTTTTCAAGATGATAAAGTGCTACGGGAAAACTAAAATGGGATGAGCAGGACCGGACATATAGTTAGAGAGCAAGGTTTGGGGCTGGGCAGGTTGCATTTAATATGTTAAACAGCGTGGGGGACCTCATTGGTTGATCAAATGCATTTGAAAGAAGTGAGAGGGTTAGCTAAGTGGCTACTTGACGAAAGAGCATTCTAGGTATAGGAAAACACAGCAAATGCTCAAGGTGGAAGGAAATTCGGAGGGTATCAGGAACCAGAAGGAGGCTACTATGGATATAAGCAAAGTAAAGAAGGAAGAGCCAAGTGGAGACCAAGGTCAGACAGATTGCCCTGGGGACTGTGTGGCTTTTAGTAGCAGTGGGACAGAATCATTTGCAGATTTTGATCCAAGTAGGGGTCTGATATGACTTACACTTTAAAGCAATGGTCCTTAACCTTTTTGTATGGAGGACCAGTTCCACAGAAGGCAATTTTTCCACTGACTGAGGGTGGGGATGATGTGTTGGTGCTGGTTTCAGGACGATTCAAGTGCCATAGATCTCCACTTTTGCTTATCAGGCATGAGGTTCTCATAAAGAGTGGGCAACCCGGATCTCTCACTTATACAGTTAACAGAAGGGTTCCAGTGCCTGTGAGAATTTAATGCCCTTATTAATGGGACAGGAGGTGCAGCTTAGGAGATTATTTGAGTGACGGGGAACAGCTGTAAATATAGATGAAGCTTTGCTCGCTTTCCCACTATTCACCTCTTGTTGTCTGGCCCAATTCCTAATAGGGCTACAGAAAGGTACTGGCCTGTGGCCTATGAGTTGGGGGCTGCACTGGTTTTTTTTTTTTTGCAGTTTTTGGCTGGGGCTGGGTTTGAACCCCCCACCTGTGGCATATGGGGCTGGTGCCCTACTCTTTTGAGCCATAGGTGCTGCCCTAAGGAACTGCATTTTCAAAAAGTGGTTCCGCTACCGTACTCAGAACAGACTTAGAGGGATATTCTAGAAGTAGGAAACCTAGGAAAAGAAGGTAAAGGATGGTGGTTCAGCCCTGATGATTACTGAAGTGGTCAGTCCATTAGTGAAGTGATAAGAAATGGGTATAGTCTGGATAATTTGGAATAATCTACAGTATTAGGTTTTTGTGAAATAATATAATCTTGCATAGTAGTTAGAGACACAAAACATTTGACAAAGTACGAAAAGATACTTTTTAAGGTATTTTAATTTAATATTAATATGTTACAGTAAGAGTCACTGTAAGAATTACTTTCTCCATGTAAATTTAAAATTTCTGCCCATTAACATTGTACTTTTGCCAAAGGTTTTGAATGGAATATGCCTTCAAATTTCTTCTTTCTCATACAGATTCTGGATTTCACATCTCTGAACATTCAAATACTATGATAGAATCCTATCTGTGTTATGTCGGTCTAGCTGGTATACTTCGCATGTTATAAACTGCAGCCAAATTTTAATTAAATGCCTATAAATTCTGAGACCTGTAGGATCATATTATTATTGGCCCAAACCTTTGTGGGAGGCCATTATGAATGTGAATTTCATTCATTTAAGAGGCACATTTGGAGAACTTCATAAATATTAATTGAAATACATGCTGTTCAAGAAAATTACAATTTTCATAGTTTGAGCAAATAATGGAGTTCTGCAACAATGTTGATTTTAGTTATCAGATTTAAGCTCTCCTTGAGAGATCGAGTTAGTATGCTCTTCTGTTTAGGTTAGATATGGGTGCCATATTTAATTGTTCAATTATCTTTTAACAGCATCTTTGTTGCCGGAGGATGCTGCCTTGGGTAACAAATACGTGTGATAAGCAAACCTTTAATCAAATAGTTTTCTTAGTTTGTTTTACTAAATAAGAAATTGTAAAAATCTTACTTTGAAGTAACATTCTAAATGTATCCCAGTATAAACCAAATGAACGCAACGCACATACATATATACACATGTACACCACCCCTCTCAAGCCATATCCTCAGCTGGTAAAACTAAGTTCAATAGCTATTACTTTTGTGGACTTTATAGAACATGGTTAGTTAAGTAAAGAGAAATAAGGGAATAAAGTGTGGTTTCATAGTTCACCTGTGGCTCAACTGTTACTTTTTCCATAAATATTATGGAAATCTCTGTTGGATGAAGGGCAATAACAAATGTAGCACTTTTTTACCATTTAAAGTGGTTGAGTGAATAGGCATCGTATTTCTTAACTATGGAGCATGTTTTTATTATAAGTAGATTCTTTTAATTATTAACTTACATCATGCTTCTGGAGGCAGATATTATGGTAGTATTTTTTGTCAAACAATTAATATAAAACTTTTCAGCTAACTTTTTATTCCCACATGTATTTTGCTTGCTTGACAATATGCTTTCACAACAGAGTGAAAAACAGAGCTGTTTACAAACACGACTGAAGGTCCCCGCTCTACCCCTAAGAGAGTAGCAGGATTTCTGTCCTAAGTAGAGGGACATTTGTTAACAAGACACCTTGAGAGACGTCTTTATACTGGAAAGCAGAAGCTCTCCAGGGTACGTGCTTTTGAAGGAAATGGATGGCTGGACTGCTCTGCATCAGAATAAATGGTTACTGGAAGGTGGCAGTGAACCCAGGAGGGGAGAAGAGAGGATCAGAAACACAATAACCAGAGGAGGAGAGTAAGGAACTATGTGGATTAAGGGGGAAAGATTCCCAGGAGAGGGATGGTTCCAGGACTGCCCGTGTTCAGTTTGTGTGTTTCTCATCCGCAGCTGTGATCACCAGCACAACGCTCCCTCACACGTCACCTTGGGCAGTATCTGTCATGTGCACACAGTTCTTGACTAAATGGTGTTTTGACATATCAAAGAAAAAGGGTTACATGTCAGAGTTGGTCCTGAGCAGAGAGGAGAGAATGGACATGTTGGGTCGAACACAAGGAATGGTGAGAAGTTAACAGGAGAAGAAATCAGAATTAGAGGTGACGAAAGCAAGCAGAATTGGCAAGTTTGTCAACGTTTTGCGTTAGTGCATTGGTCTTACCCCCAGATATAGGGAAATATGGAGATGGGGTCAGAGGAAATCATAGAACAAACTATGGCCTCAGCTGACATCTGGATAATGTTTGCCTTTGACTCTCCACGCGAAAGGCATTTCCTTCACATTCAGCAAGTGTAAATAACAAGTTTGAACGTTGAAGACCTTGCAATAACTCTGTTCATGGAGGCAAGTTGGCATTTCTGGGTTCCTTAGAGTCTGGGAATATAGTAGAAAATATCTGAGACATTTAAAACATTTAAAATTCTAACCGCCCCCCCCCCCCCAAAACAGACTAGCTTCTCATGATAAGGTGATGTGAACTAACTCATCTGTCAGACATCTCCTCTGTAATAGAATTATATCCACTCAGTTGATAATTCTTTAATGGAATCTCACGCTGATCAGAAGCTCTGATTAGCGGTTAGATGTCTTTGATGGAAAGAGAGGAGGAAAATAATTATTAAACACTCCATTTCCATTGCTGCTTTTTTTACTCCTGGTTTGAGGGGTACACTCTCATTCTGAAGCCATCTGTGTTTCTTGAGCAAAAGATGAGATTGCAAAACTGCAGGGAGGGTAGAGGTGTACTGATTTCTAAAGTCAGTCCCTTGATATAAGTATCTGTGGCTCAGCTGTGTTGTGATTATAGCCAACAAAACCCTCAACAGAGGCATATATAAATTTGTAAATGGGAGCAGACACCCAGTCTGTGAAGGGCTCTGAGGTATCCTGGTATGATTCAAGGAGGAGAGTGTGACCCCACTAAGACCTCAGCCAGCGGGGTCTCCAGGGCTGTCATTTCCTTTCCAGTCACTGGCAAATAGGCTTTATCCTTAGCCTAAGCCTGTGATCTCAGCCAAACTTCCCACAGAGTTCTCTCCATGGGGGAATTGTGCAATGTATATTGTCTTTGTGTCAGCCTGTGTGGTTTTTAAATTAATTATTGTTATTAAAAAGTATAGTTCAGTATCTACCTTTTTGAGTTTATTTTTTTGAGACAGAGTCTCACTATGTCGGTCTTGGTAGAGTGCTGTGGTGTCATAGCTCACAGCAACCTCCAACTCTTGGGCTTAAGCAATTCTCTTACCTCCGCCTTCCAAGTAGCTGAGACTACAGGCACCTGCCACAACACTTGGCTATTTTTTGTTGCGGTTGTCATTGTTATTTTAGCTGGCCCTGGCCTAGGTTCGAACCCGCCAACTTTGGTGTATGTGGTTGGTGTTGTAACCACTGTGCTACAGGTGCCAAGCATTTTTAAGTTTTTTAAATAAAAATTTTATGTAATAAAACTAAGAGAGAGCTAGAAGGGGTGTGGTTGGCTTAGGAAAGATATCTGGCCCCAATTTTCATCAACTACTTGCAATGAACACCTACTATATGCAGAAATTGCAAGAAGATGCATAGTAGTATTTCTTCCCTCTGAAATTTGTCCTCCTTGAGAATAAACATCATCAAATTTGATCCCCTCACATGATATTGACAGTGTTCCCTGCATGTGAAATGAATGAGGGGGATCCTCTTCTCTCTGGGGATTTAGGGAGCTGGACCTGGATGGAAGCGATAGAAAAGCAAATGTTGGAGAGGAGGAACTGGGGAAGGACATGGGCTTTGGCTGGAGCCAGCAACCGTGACATTGACCCTGAGGTTCTAAGTGCATCCTGTGGGCCATTTAGGCTGTGTCTGTAGGCTAGCTAAAGGGAAGCCATTTAGCTTCCAGTGTGCGTTTGGCTTCATCTATCTCAAAATTTTAGGAAAAAACCTGCTGCTTGTTTACACAGCTGCCAGGCACAATATTAGAAAATGTCCTTGGGGAGAAATGGATGAAGAGTTGGAAGAGGCCGTCTTCAGACAGCTGATGGTCAGATCCACCAGACAACCTATTGCTTACCAGTATTGTTTGCTGGTAGCCATTAAACAAGTCATGATGACTTTTGCAAATCTCTTTCTCTGTTACATACAGAAAGCATGTTGCCCCATCCTTTATAAGAGTAAGCAGAGAAAGATGCAATTGGTTTTGAGGCATCCACCTGCCATCTTCTTAGCCAGCTGGCGCCTGGTGAACCCACCTCTTCTCACTGGCACTTGCCTCTTTTTCAAAGTTCTCAGGTGGTGGGTGGTTGAACCTGTGTTCAGTAACCAATTGATATCTTTGCCTCATGAGTGAATAATTCATCACCTCAACTGGGCACTTTATACTACTTCTGAGAGCTCTTAGCTATGATTCCTGCCAATGTATACACACTCTGTACCAAATCAGAGATGAGTGCTGAATGAGTCACTTTTCTGTGTTATGAGCCCTCTAATAAAGAGCTATGTTTTAATTCATAATTTTAAAAGTTTCTCTGATTATCTCTTTTAAGATATGTTCATGGACGCATTGACAAAATAACTAAAAATGATCCTTGAAATCAGAAGATTTGACTTCATCACTAATTACTAAGAAATGTCTGAACTGACATCCTGGTGGTGTGTTTTTGAGGACCAGAATATATTAAAGTTGTGTTTTAATCCATAAGATACTATAGGAATTCAGCCCTTGAACTTTATAAAGCAGTAGGTAAGGTCCTGCTCATTGAAATCCGATTCTGGATTTGAGTTCTTTTTTTTTTTCTTCCATGTATTAATTGTACATCTTTTAGGCATGCCACTTCACCAGTATTTCATTGTCAGATACCTACTATATGCTCAACAGATATTATTTATAATTATATTATTTTCAATACTGTAACATTTTATTAATTTTAGAGTATTATTATACTGCAGCAGATTTTAAGGCCAACATATTCCATAAAATTATAAAAATCACCCTATACTGTTGATGTGCGTCCACACGCACACATACATATACACATGAATAGTGTGGGGGGCAAGCGTGTTCAGGGTAAGTGGTCTTGGAGATGCATGTCAGGTGATAAATGGTATGATATATTAAAAATATGTGGGGTGGTGCCTGTGGCTCAAAGGAGTAGGGCACTGGCCCCATATACCAGAAGTGGCGGGTTCAAACCCAGACCTGGCCAAAAACTGTAAAAAAATGTGCAATCAACCTTGTAAAGAAGAATAAAGAATCTTGTGTATCAGAAAAAAGTTACATTTAATTTTTCCTAGTAAGGAGTCAAACAGAACTCCACTACAGTACATAAACCAACAATTAAACTAAAAATCAAACCACATAAATTAGCATCTTTTTTGGTACTTAGAGACTTTAGGAAAGAAGTTTAGAGTGATAGCCAAGTTATCCTAACTCCCCACAGCAATAAAGTAGTGAAAGAATCCAGTGAATATAAGCCAGATAACTCTGACATGGACCAGCGGTGGTGTCCAGAGCAATCGCTGTTCCATATCCCGCCCACTGCAGCAAGTAACTGTGTGGTCAAGGCTGCAATGGTCTTGGTGCAGCAAAACACAGACCAAAAACACAGCTGTGCTTGGGGAAGGTCTTGGATAGGAGGAAGACTGTAGATAAAAGGATCTTGTTTGACCAGGAGGCCCTGGTACTGAAGACCATTATTCAGGCTGCTGTGAGAATCTGCATGCGTGTGTGGTAGGAGGTGAAGGGAGGCAAACTGAGGCATCTCAGAGAGCCGTGTCAGGCAGTGACTGTTTTATATGTCATGGCTTTCCATAAGGAAAGAACAGAGGTAAATTATTAGTCTGTAGCTATGTCAAGTACAGCAGAGTGTGTTTTAAGGAATAGGGCCAATTCATAGAAGAGTTGATAAAACTTTCATGAATTTTATCCAGAATTCTTCCAAAATTATAAAAGTCAAATTTTCTAGTTATTTAAAGTAATTAAACATTAAAATTAAACGAGTTTAGCCAACGTAAAAATGGAGACTTTCCATAAGGAGACATTACCCTTTTAAAATACAAGTAACCACTTCTCTTGCTTAAGATCTCACTCACTTCCTCTTTGATTTGCTCCTTAGAGGAAGATGATTCCAATTTTTCCTTCTTAGCCTCTCCATTTTCCTTCCTTCCTTCCTTCCTCCTCTCCCCTGCCCCCAGTAATTATTTTGGCTTTAAACATTGAGTTTATGCTCAATGTTCAAGGCGCCCTGGAGTGTTCAACATTATTAAATCATGATATCTGCCCTAGCTTTGGTGTGCCCAGGACAGAAAGATAAGAAAAACTTCTAATAGTGTAATGTGATAAGACTTTCCAGTGATTAGGACCATGTGTTCTAGAATCAAATCAGAGGTGGGAATTGAAGTTCAGTGAAGGCTGCAGGAGGAGAGGGCATTTCAGGAAGAGGAAGTTCAAGGTTTCAGGATTGGGGTATGAAATACGTGACATCTTGGGAGACCTATTTGTCATTTTGTGTGTTTGGAACACAGAGTGTGCAGCAGCTGAAGCTGGGTTAGTGCATAGCTGATGATTTTATATTTTATCCTGGAGCTAGTAGAGAGTAATAAGAGGTTTTTAAGCACTCGGTGGGCTATCTCATTTCTTTCTAGAGCTTTAACCAGCATCCCTAAGTTAATTATTGCCAAATCTTCACCTGCAGTTCTGACGTTGTTCTTAAACATCATAATTATATTTTAAACTGCTGACTTGCTTCTGCGCACATTATCCCACTGTTACTCAAGTCCAGTTCAGACAAACTTACTTTGTCCCTTTGATTTTCCTCCATCTGTACTCCCTTCCGTGTGTAATCATGTCACCCTTTCTCCAAATCAGTTGGACTGAACATCTCAGTGACATCTTCCCCTTCCCTCTTTCTTTCCCTTTCCCCGTAGTTCATTGTTCATCAAATACCTTCATCACTGAATGAATCACTACCATTCACTACCATCAGTTTTGCTCCTCCAAAAAATTTACTTCATACCCACTTTCCCACTCGTGTTCCCACTGCTGTTTCCACGTGGCACAGACTCCTATGCTTTTTCATCTGTGCTTTTGCAATTTCTAGGGGAAAAAATTTTTTTTTACTTTTCTTCTTTGCATTCTCCTTCCTAATAAATTCTGACTTCTTGCAGAAATAGACATGCCTTGTGCCACCATATTGCTTTTTAAAGACTTCTTGACACGTGGTATCTTGTGTCATATTGAAATTATCCTTTTAATAGTTTATACATTTTTGGTAGAGTGCTTTAGTTACTTATTGGGTATACCACAGTATTTTAACATTTTAGCAGCTTTAAATAATGCACACTTATTGTTTCACAGTGCTGTTGAGCCAGAAATCCAGATGCAAATTAACCAGGTCTGGTAGCTTAAGGTCTCTCACTAGGTTGCAATCAAGATGTCAGGGGTCTGTAGCCATTACTGGGGCTCAAGTGCAATGGGATGTGTTTCTGAGCTTACTGAGGGTCTTAGTTTTTCCTAAACCAAAGGCCTTCCTCAGTTTCTTGCCAGGTGGGTTTCTTCAGAGGACAGCCTACAACATAAGCTCTTGCTTCATCAAAGTAGCAAGAGAAGGGAGACAAAGAGAAACAAAAGTCACAGTCTTTTATAACCTAACCTTGGAAATGACTTTCCATCACTTTGCCATATTTGTTAGAAGCACATCACTAACTCCAACCTACATTTATTTTTTTATTGTCTTTATTATTAAATCATAGCTGTGTACAATAGTGCAATCAAGGGGTACGATGTGCTGGTTTCATATACAATCTTACCTATTTTCCTCAAACTGATTAACATAGCCTTCCTGGCATTTTCTCAGTTATTATATGAAGACATTTGTATTCTGCATTTAGTAAGGTTCACCTGTACCCTTCTAAGATGCACCATAGGTGTGGCCCCACCAATTAAGTCCAACCTACATTTAAGGAGAGTAAATTACGCAAGGGCGTGAGTACCAGGAGGTTGACTG
>CAUYRH010106803.1:0-37157 GCA_963574655.1 Perodicticus potto
GTTTGCGCCTGCCTGGGTCACAGTGAGGTCTGTGGCTCCTCAACCAGTCCGCTACTCCCTGTCACTGTTTGGCAGGGGGAGGTGAGGCCTGACAACCTGGGTACTTGATAGGGGCTGGGGCGATTCACTCAGTTCCAGCCCTGTCCCTGATTGATGTTGCTGCTGGAACAAAACAAGTTCACAGAATTTATTTCTGTCAAGGCTATTTTCCCTGATCAGACTGGGGCTGCAAATAGGTCTGACTCAGTCTGTGAGTTCTAGCCCTTTATCTCAGCTTTCATTCCCTGAGGGCCAGGTTAGTCTGAAGGTAAGCAAAGCAGCCTCTCTGCGAGTATTCTAATCCCTGTGCTCTGTCCCAGCCGGTACCGTCTCAGGCATATCTTTCACGTGCCTTGGTTGCTGGTCTGCTTTGCTGGTGGCTACCACCAGAGAAGCCGCCTGCTTCCCCTGGCCACCCAGAAGACTGGGAGTGTCTCCTCAAAACATCCCCAGAGGTGCGAGCCCTCCTGCTATTGTTCCCGCAGCTGGTTGCTGTTTCATGCCTCAGGAGACCTTCTTTCCAGCCAGGTCTCCTCTTGGCTAACTCCCCTCTCACCACTCCCGAGCCGGAAAATCAGCACAGACCAGCAACAGTCTCCGCCCCATCCACACCCCTCGAGAAAATCTCCAAGAATCTGGACTCTGTGGGGGCAGGCCTCCAGACCTCGGGGTGAGAGTGGAGGGGAATACCAGGAACTCAAACTTGCCGGTAGAGAATATATACAGTTTTATGCCTGGTGGAAGAGTGCCGCGGCACCCTAGTAGGGGAAGGATGTCTGGTTTTTAGAGGGTCTCTCCTGTGGGGTAGCATGGGAGGACATCTGAACTCCGCTCGCTTGTTTGTATGGAGGTATGGAGTATACTGTGAGCCTCTCTCATGGGCTCATCTCCCCGTCCACTTGGTGATGTGCTCTGTACCTTTTTGTTTGTGTCCTCAGGGTCTCAGGTCGCCCCAGTAGGGTTGATGTGCATTCTTTGACCTTTTCTTTTGGCTCAGATCCAAACCATCGGTTTTCTTGCTGAATTTCTGTCCTTTAACTCTCCTTCTGGACGGGAACCTCTGCGGAAAGCTGGCTACAGATCACCATCTTGGCTCCTCCCCCTGAGCAGTGGTGTTTTAAAGCAACTGGTGAGGAACCAAAGTTGGTCTAGTGGTTCTGGGGCTTTCTTGGGTCCTGTCCCACTGGCAGCATGAGTGCTGTGGGTTCCCTTGCATCTATCAGGAGCAGTTTTACATGTTACGAATGATCTGGAAGCCCCAGAGAGGGCGATCTCCTGAGATGCTGGCAGTCTTCTGCCTCTTGGAAAGAATCAAAATCAACCTAAGGAAGACCCCTCTAGCAACACACAGCCCCAGAGCCAGTGTGCAGCCCAGAGTCCCGAGTGTCCAGAACAGGTGGCCTCCTGGGCCAGCAACACCCGTTCACACACCTCCCAGTATGAAGTGGGTTTTTCTTGTTTGTTTAGTACAAGCCATGGTATGAGCCCCTGGCATGGGGCTGCAGGTAGCATCCAAAGTACTCTCAGCAGAGAGACCTGGTGTTTTGTTTGCCAGTGTTTTTCACTTTGGAATTTCTAAAACTATGCTTATCTGGAGACCTGCGCGCCTACAAGCTTCCCTGGGTGAGCAGAAGAGGTGGCCCTGGCAGGTGTCCACCCTGTGAGTCCTCCTCCAATGTGGAGAGACACAGTCTGGCCCTGGTGCCCTCAGTCACCATGTCACCCAGCAGCAGTGTTCCCTGTGGCCCTGACAGCTGCTCTGCCACGGCCAATGGTGTGTAACCCCAGCGCATTGCTCAACTTCTCTGGGCCTTGGCTTCTTTATCTTCCAAACAAGATGTGTGAACTTGATCTTTTCTAGCTCTTAATTTAGCAATTTTGTACTTCAGAGCTATAAAGATGCATTCTAAGCTCAGTACTTTCCTCCCAGAGGGCTGGATTTGACCAGCCACTCTCGAGAACCAGAATCCAAGATTCATCACAAAACGTGTGTGCAGATGTCCTTTGACCAGGGCCCCCAGACCTACCTCTGCGCATGCTGTGCCAAGGGCGATTCCCACATGCAAGTGGCCGGCACGTTCCATATGCCACACACTTTGGAATTTGCTAATGTGCATATGGTCCCTTAGAAAACAAGGGACTCATCACTATTAAGTTGATCTCATTACGGAGTAATAAATTGGAAAGTACAATGAAATTAGGTTGATTTCTGACTGACAAGTTTTGGTTACAGGACTGAAAGGAAATAATCACATTTAAAGCTGCAACAGCTGTTGCATCGTATTATATTTTAAAACCCTTTGGAGGAATTAGTTAATTAATTTTAACATTATTATACTCTCCTTAATAGTGCTCTAAAATACCTAAGAGTGATTAATCATGATCGGAATTTTTATCAGTCATGATCTAACATTTTTCAAAAAAGAAGATTTTATTGTACATTAAAATTACTTAGTTTGAATTCTTTAATTGTAGATATTAATCTTGTTTGAAAATATAATCTTTATCTGTTCAGTGACATGCAAAGTTAGTGCTTCTCTTTGAAAAAACATTTTCAAACTTCGCCTGGCTTCTTCTCTTCCCTTTTTGCTAAGCCCTATCATTTAATTTCATGTGGCTATAATGAGTAATTGTTTTCAACAGTTTCTAAGAGTTTCAGTCTGCAATATTTCATTCCAAAATAAAAGGTAATGATCCATAAATTCTTAATGCCATATTTTTATAGCCAGTAAATTAGTCTTTAATGGGTTCAATAAGTTCTATGATGTATGTCGTTAATTGTTAATGGTGTTTTAACCAGATAATTGTCATGAAGGGCTGTTTATCATCACCCTGGAGAGTGACTGGTCCCACCATTTGTTCCACTTCATACCATGGTGCTCATTTCATCTGGCATTGTGTGCTGCGAGCACTTTGAGTTCAGACCAAGCATCTCATTCCAGTGTTAATGTGTCACGTGGCTGTGACACATAGTTCTGTGGCTTTCCTTTCCAGTTTGGGTTTATCTTCTGTGTCCATTGGCTGTTGGTCGTGAGACGCTGGGAACTCAGTGGTTAAAACCGTCATGTATACTCATGGGGTGGTCAGTCTGGCGAGGCCGTGCCGCCCAGTCGTTTAGTCAAACACCCATCTAGGAGCTAGCAGGAAACGCCCACAGACACAGACATCTGTCCTAGGTGGACTCCAGCTACAGCAGGTGGCCTTCTGCAATGTGCCTTGCCCAACCCTCTGGTGGCCCCAAGAGCAGGAAGCGAGAGCCCCAGAGAAGCAGGCAGCTGCCTCCAGATGGCCGCGCTGGCTGCTGCTGGGTTTCCAGCCGCCACCTGCCCTTCAGTTGGGACTTGCCAGCCCCACTCCTGCCTCAGCAGGCTCGGGGGCCTGAAGAAGTGTCTGGGCTCGGCAGCTGGGCTCTCTGCTGCAGGCCCGGCCGGGGAGGCTCAGGCATCTCCTCCTCCTGGAGCTGGGGCTCCCCAAGACGCTCTCCTCTTGTGAGCCCCATGGAGGAGCAGCGGGCCGGTCTCTCCATTCAGGTGTGTCTGGGTCTCCCTCGTCTCACACCTGCAAACTTGGCATCCACCAGGCTGATCACTCCGTGGAGCCCACAGTGCAGGCAGAGACGTCACTGCACCCTGATGGGAAGGGCCTCACGGCCATGCAGCAGAGACAAGGCACACCTCGCAGGGCCTCCTCACACCCCACACCACTCTGGCCAGACAGACTCACCAGTGTGTCCAGGACATGCTTACAACTCCCCTCAGGGCACCGTTTTCTCCAGTCTCCCTGTGTGACCTTCAACAGCCCAATGCCGGTGGCACTCAACTCACTGCCCAGTTTCTGGTTAGTTCAATTTCCTTTTTTCATCCAGGCAGCTTTGCAGAATTAGAGTTTATTTCTCAGTTTAACCAGTGGACGTGCTTTGCCCTTTCTGTGACTATAAAAGCAGGACAATGAATGCGTCCCTCCCCTGCAGTTAGGATCATCTCAGGTGCACAGCATCCGGCGTGCGTGTTAGGAGAAGCAGCAGAAGTGTGTGTGGGGACCCGGGGGACAGCAGGGCACAGACAGGACAGGACAGGATACCTGGGGGGAAGGGACGCCTCTGCCAGCAAAGATGGATGCACATGGAGACAGGGATTCCAGGCCAAGGGGAGAACGTGCACAACCAGAGAAAATGATCATTAGTGAAAAATGATAATTACTCCAGCATAACCAAGCCTAACTCAGCTGAGACCTCTGGGCGTGGATGATCTTGATAATCTGTCTAATCTAAAACAATTACCCTCAAAAGACGTGGCACATGTGTACACATGCAGCCCACACAGCGCTGCTTTCAGAGCCTCTGTGTCATAGCACAGCACAGTCACAGGACCTGGAGACTGAGCTTGTGGTTCTGTCTCTGGTCCACAACATTAGAAAGGTGTCACCGGAGCAAAACTCACAGGATAGTTGATTGATCGAATGTGTGAGATTAGGGAGAGGGGAAATTCAAGCAGGGCTCAGTTTTCTGAGCTGCCTGGGGAAATCACACAGTCGCTGTCTTCGCACAGGAGGGGCAGGGTCTGGGGAGGGGGCTCCAGGGTGAGCAGGTGCACGTCAAGGCCTGAGGCACAGAGGAGAGTGATCAGGACTCGCCAACTCAGGCCTGATGGTGCTCTCTGTGGCCATTCACGCTCCCTGGGAAGAGGGGCAGGGAGTCGTGAAGGGCTGGGGAAGGCGAGCGAGAGATTGGAAGACTCCTGGGGACTCAGGATGGAAGGTACATCCCACAGAGAGAACTCCCAGCAAGTCAGAAAAGATCACTGAATAAAGGGCCACAAGTCTGGAAATGCCATCGTTATTTTAAAACTTAAGCAATTTAATCCCTTTTGGGGTGCATGGTCCACCTGCCTGCCACATCTGGCCTTGTGGGAACATCATCATCTATACTGACTTCTCTCTCTCTCATCACAAAACACTTGAGGTTGGTCCAGTGATCGCTCAGGACAGGTGCAGCCTCCGGGAAGAAAAGGGTCCCTGGGGGTTCTGATTCACATCCATATACACTCAATTCCAGGTTGAGAATCGCCGGTCTTGAGGATGGTGTAATTCCCACAACTTGAAGTTCTGAACATACCAGCTGTTCCAAGAAGTATCTTTTCCCTGAAAGTCATGAGAATGTGACTTAGCTTCCAGTTCCAAAAAGCTATTGATTCTTTACCAGTCAGACAGACGCTGCCCCTGGGCTAGGGAAGGCACGGCCCTGCACGGCAGCTGCTCCTGCGGCCTGGCCACCTCCATCCAGGGAGGCTGGAGCTGCTCCTGCAGCCTGGCCGCCTCCGTCCAGGGAGGCTGGAGCTGCTCCTATGGCCCAGCCACCTCCATCCAGGGAGACTGGAGATCTTCAGGGCCAAGTGCTGCTGCCACTGAGAAACAGTGAGTAAGCCACATTCAGAGAAACACCTACGTCTAGGGAGACAAGAGAATCAGCGTGTAAACTAGGCTTTGCTGACCATGCTAATACATCCGAAATTCCTGAAGGCTCAGCAATGTACTTGTCAATTTTTGAAATGCAGCTTGTTGTACTACCGTTATAAAAATTTCTAGTCAGTGCCAGAAAGCAAAAGTAATGTAGCTACAGGAAACCCTGTAGCTCAGGCAATAATTAAAAGTACCACAGTTCAAATCACAACAGACTGAGTAAAGGTAATGTCATGCTATCATAAGTGACAATACTGATAATAATGTGAATCAAGGGAAAGGAAATGTGAGGAAGCAGTAGGATAAATATAAAAACACATTGACATTATTATCTCCTGTTCAAAAATGTGTCCAAACGTTCTTCCGTGGAATGCTTATTGTGAAGTCAAGTGTCATTCACTACAGCCATCAAGAAACCTTGGGGACCTGTAATAAGAACCTTCAGCCCACACATTGCCCACACATTACACTCCGACATGTGGAGATTAGTAACAGTCGGCTGCAGCGAAGAGCTCACGTCTTCCTAAGTGAAACATTCCAAGGGAAGTAAGTTGAAGTTTATAGCGATCTGTTGATCAGTGTATCACTGCTCACCTCTGAATACTCATTTTCCCTTAGTTTTTTAAAAATTTACTTTTACATTGCATAGTGAAATTCACTCTTTTCTGGTGTACGTTTGGGTGTGTTCCGGCCGACGTGTAGTCGTGCACCCGTCATCACAGTCAGATGCAGACAGCCCTCTGAATGGCCCCGTGCTGCAGCTGTGTCAACCTCCCTTCACCCTGAACCCCTGACGATCATGGACCTGCCCTTTTCCAGAGGCCATTTAAATAAATGGAGCAACACAGAATGTTACCCTTTGAGACTGACTTCTGTCTCTCATCACAAAACGCTTGAGGTTGGCCCATGCTGTGGCCTGTACCAGTGCTATCTGGTAACCCATTGTTTGGTAAAATCACAGTTGTTTATCTCTTCCCACTGAGGAACATTCGGGTGGTTACTAACTGTTGGTAATTACAACTAGAGCCACCATAAACACTTGTGGGCAGGTCTTAATGCAAGCAGAAGTTTCCATCTCACTTGGAGAAGTGTCCAGGAGCAGTGCTGCTCTGCCGTAGGCTGGCTGTGTGTTGAGCTTTGTTAGAGCTGCCGACTGCTTTCTGGGGAGACTGTGCCATCTCGCGTTCACGCCAGCAGCGTACTGTGTCCCAGTCGGCAGCCCTGCGAACACCTGACAGTGGCGGTCTGCTGGCTTCTGGCCTAGGCGTTCTATAGTGCGGATAGTGGTTTGCCATTGTGGCTTTATTTTACATTTCCTTAGTGCAGTGATTGTCAAGTGGTGTGCCATGGCACAGTGGTGTGCCGTGAGAGGGTCTTAGGTGTGCAAGGTGTGCAGGAGAGGGGGCTGGGCACGGTGGCTCGCACCTGTAATCCCAGCACTCTGGGCGGCAAGACAGGTGAATTGCCTGAGCTAACGAGTTCGAGACCAGCCTGAGCCAGAGCGAGACCCCCGTCTCTGAGAATAGTTGGGCGTTATGGCAGGTGCCGGTAGGCCCAGCTACTTGGGAAGCTGAGGTGAGAGAATCACTTAAGCCCAAGAGTTTGATGTTGCTCTGAGCTGTGATGCCACAACACTCTGCTGAGGGTGACAAAGTGAGACTCTAGCTCAAAAAATATATAAATAAATAAATAAATAAATAAATAAAGCCTTATTCATTAAATTCTGTTTGAAAGAAATTCAAAGCATGGTAAATATATTCTTTTTTCACTATTTTTTTTTTTAATCAATAGGATGTAAGTGTGCCTTAACTATAGGTTCAAGTGCACCATGAGAGGAAAAAGTTGGAAAACACTGCCCTAGTCACTAATGATGTTCAGCGTTTTTATCTAATTATTTGCCATAAAATATAATGGTAAATATAGTAAATATAAAGGCAAATATAGTAAAATCTTTTGCTCATTTATTATTGGATCGTTTGCTGCTCATTGTTGAAATTTGACGGTTCTTTTTATTCCAAATACGCGTCCTTTTTGGGAACATGTTCTCCCTGTCTTTAGCCTGCTTTCCTTTCTCTGAATAGAATCTTCCCTGTAGCAAAAGCTTTTAACTTTGATGACAGTTTCTATTTTGTTATGCGTGTCATTCTTAAGATTTCTTTGCCTAACTCAGGGTCATGAATATTTGCTCCCGTGTTTTCTTCTAACAGTCTTACAGTTTTGCCTTTTTATATCTGGATCCACTTGACTTAATTATTGTAGAAGGCAGGAAGTATAGTTTGAGGTGCCTTTTATGAATGATAAATGGTTATGACATCACTTGTTGAAACACTTGCCCTTTCTCCACAGAGTGGCATTTTCACCTTTGTTGAAAATCAATCAGACGTATTTGTATGGGTCTGCTTTTGGCTCACTCGGTTCTATTGTTCTAAGTGTCTGTCCTGTCACCAAATACACACTGTGTTCATTAGTATCAGCTTTAACACGAGTCTTGAGATAAGGCAATGTGAGTCTTTCCAAGTCTTCTCTCTTACTCAAAATACTCTTGACTATTCTAGTGACTTCTCTAAACATCGGTTACCGTTCTTTCCTCATTCACTCTTTATATTTGATCTTTATTTGTTAATGATTCTTAAATTTGAGACATTCTATGAACCCTAGCTGGATAGGAGACTAGAAGAGAAGGTTGAAAACAAATGATTCAGGAATTATGATTTTTTTTTTCTCAAAGCCTAGACAAGAAACGAACTAAGCAGAGCAAGTTGAAGAACTAGACATGTCTCTGCAAGGGGATTGTTGAGATTTTCTTCCCATTCATAGACATCTCCCACCTCTGTGCAAATGTAGCTGATTAATAGATATTGAAAAATTAGTCATCAGTACAACACATTAACATGAGGCAAGTTGGCACAGAGGTTACCCCTCTACGCATGAATTATCATCTCAGAGAGAGAAAGGAAGAGGAATGGATTCATCAGTAGATACTAAGTAGTTAGACAGAGGAGAGTCACAATTATACTATGTATTTCCTGGAAACAATTCTTATTCTCTCTTCTCTCACCGCTGACTCAGAGCTCGCCTGGCACCTTCTCGTGGTCTGACCTGGGATGTGCGTATGTGTAGGGTTATTGGACACATTCGTGTTCTAACATACTTGTTTTCATTTATTCTATGGGGATTCTTAAAATATAATTCACCAACTATAAAATTAACCTTTTTAAACTGTAAGACTTTGTGGGGTTTTTTTTTTACCATATTCACACAGTTATGCAACCATCACTGCCATCTCCTTTCAGAATATTTTTATCACCCCCAGAAGAAACTCCTTCCTCATCAGCAGTCACTCCCCATTTCCACAGCCCCTGCCAACCTCTCAGCTACTTACATCCCCATGTATTTGCTATTCTGGACATTTTGTCCAAGTGGAATTAGCATAATGTGTGGTGTTTTTCGGTCTGGGGTCTTTCTCTGAGCACATCCAAGTCCGCCCATGTCGTGGTATCTATCAACACTTCATTCTTCACCACAGAAGAATTTTCCATTATATGCAAATGCCACATTTGGTTTATCCACTCATTAGTGGGTAGACATTGGGTAGTTTGCACTTTTTGGTTATTATGAATATATGCTGTAAATAGGTATGTGTACAAATGTTTGTATGGTGTGTGTTCCCACTTCTCCTGAGTGTGTGCCTAGAAGGGAAGTTGCCGGGTCATATGGTGTCACCACGTTTAAGTTTCTGAGGAACTGCCGACTATTTACCGTAGCAGCTGCCACGCTTGGCTTTCCTAAGCAGAGAGTTTTCTGCATCCCCATCAACACTTGCTCCTAGTCTTCCTGATCACAGACCTGGTGGATATGAAGTGGTATCTCCTTGTGGGTTTGATTTGCATTTCCCTGATGACAGATGCCACTGAACATGTCTCCATGTCAATGGTCATTGGGGCATATTCTCAAATACTTTGACCATTTTTAAAATTGTAAAAAGATTTTACTGGTTATTAGACCCTCGTCAGATATATAATTTGAAAATCTTCTCTACCATTATGTAGATTGCCTTTTCATTTTCTTGATGATGTTCTTTGAAGGAAAAAGTTTACAATTCGAATAATATCCAGTTTAATTTTTTCTCTTGTTTGTGCTTTTGTTGGCCTAAGAAACCATTGCCTAATTCATGTTCATAAAGCTTTATTCGTAAGTTTTCTTCTAAGAGTTTTACAGTTTTGGCTCTTATGTTAAGGCCTTTGATCCTTTTTGAGTTATGATTTATATATGGTATGAGGTAGAGAGGTGCAACTTGATTCGCTGGCATGTGAATACCCGAGTGTCCCGGCCCCCTTTGTAGAAAGGACTACTATTTTCCCCCTTGTCTTAGCACTCTGGTTGAAAGTTAATTGACCCAAAGTGTAATGGTTCATTTTTAGACTCTCCGTGAGCCTATTCTTAGTTCCCTATGACATCGTCTTATTTACTTTTGCTTTGTAGTAAGTTTTGAATTCAAGAAATATGAGTCCTCCAACTTCTTTCTTCCTTTTTAAGATTGTCTTGGTTATTCTGGGTCCCTTGCATTTTCATATAAGTGTTAGAATTTCCTTAAAATTTCTACAAAGAAGCCAACTGAGATTTTGATAGGTATTGCACTGAATCTTATGACTATTCCTATCTTAGTATTGATACTGTTAAGGCCAACCTATCAACATTGATCTGTTTCCATTTATTTAGATATTCTTTAATTTCTTTCAATATCATTTTATAGCACTCAGTGTACAAGTTTTGCACTTATTTTGTTAAAGTTATTTCTAAGTATTTTAATTTTATGCTATTGGATATGTAATTGGTTTTGAAATCTTTATTTTTAAATTGTTCATTGCTGATATATAGAAATGCAACTGGCATTTTATATCTTGAAATAAGGAAGAACTTGTTTATAATTTCTAATAGATACATGTGTGTGTGTTTTTAGGATATTATATATGCATGATCAGGTCATTATGAATACAGATGGTTTTACTTCTTCCTTAATTTTTTTTTTCTTACCTAACTGCTCTGCCTGGAATCTCCAGTACCATGTTGAGTAAAATTTTTAACAGCACTTCTATCTTTTTTGTCATGCTTCTGGTTTTAGGGAGAAAGATTTTAGTTTTTCACTATTACATACAATGTTAACTGTGCAATTTTTATAGATGCATTATGTCAAGTTGAAGAAGTTTCTTTCTATTCCAGATTGGTTGGGTTTTATCAGGAACACATATTGGAATTTGTCAAATGATGTATCTGTTGGAATAACCATGTGGCATTTGTCCTGCGTCCTTTAGTAGGATGCGTCACATGGGTTGAGTTTCATGTCAGTACTTGCCCTGCTTCCGTATCAGAAAATACTGGCCCTGAATAAGTTGGGAATTGCCCCTCTTCTTCTGTTCTTTTGAACATTTAGGCGTTGATTTGTCTTTAAATATCTGATATAATTTGCCATTGAAATCATTGGGCTTTTGTAGGACATTATTTGATTATAAATTGAATCTATTTATAGGTTTACTCAGATTTTCTGTTTCTTCTTGAGTCAGTTTTGGCTGGGTGTTTCTTCCTAAAAATTTGTCCATTTTATCTAATTTGTTGGCATATAATTGCTCATAGTAGTCTATTTAACTCTTTTTATTTCTGTAATGCCCGTAGTAATAATATCCCTGTTTTTATTTCTGATTTTAGTAATTGAAATTACTAAAATTTTTCTTGGCAGACTGAACTTTGTCAATTTTTTTTATTTTCAAAAACAATAACTTTGGCTTTTGTTGATTTTCTCTATTTTTTATTCTTAATTCCACTTATCTTTATTCTAATCTTTGCTAGTCCCTTCCTTTTGTTTCCTTTAGCTTTATTTTTCTCTTTATTTTCTAGGGTCTTAAGATAGAAAGTTTATTAATTTGAGATTTCTCTTCTTTTTAAATTATAGATATTTACAGTTATAAATACTCCTCAAAGCACTGGTTTATCTACATCGAGTAAGTTCTGGTATGTTGTATCTCCATTTGCCCTTGCCTCGAGGTGCTTCCTAATTTCCCCCATGAGTCCTTCTTGGACCTACTGGTTATGTAGGAGACTATAATTAATTTCCACGTATTTTTAATTTTCTCAAGTTTCTTTCTGTTAACTGATTTTTAATTTCATTTTGTTGTGATAAGAAAACATACTTTTCATTATTTTAATTCTTTAAGCTTATTGAATTTTATATTTAAATCCTTTAAAATTTATTGAATTAAAATTATTTTTACATTATTGAATACTTCACAGCCTAATGTTATATCTATTTTGGAGACACTTAGGAAGCCTGTGTATTATCCCGTTGTTGGGTGAAATGTTCTGTACTTGTTCAGGTCTTGTCAGTTCACAGTTTTCTCTAGGACTTTGATTTTGTTACTGGTCTTATTTCTAATTGTGTTTTCCGCTGTTGACACTGAGGCTTTGAAATCTTCAGCTGTCATTATTTAGTTATTTCTACGTTCAGTTCTGTCAGTTGTTGTTTCACGCATTTTAGGCTCTTTTTTAAAGTATATATTCATGATATTTTCTCATTTACTATGTGAAAACAATTTTGATCCGTATTTAGAAGTTTTCTCCTGACCCTTCACATATGCACCACAAGTGTGATATCATGAATGTTATATTAATCAGGTTGATAAAAATATCTCCGATTGTATGTGAAGCCTGCACACTGTATTCCATGACTGAATTATTGTACACAGCTATGACTCAATAAAAAATAATTAAAAAAAAATAAATAAATAAAATAAAATTTAACCTGCATTCTTGCTGAAAATAAATAAATAAATAAATAAAGTATGTATTGACCATATTTGCTACATCTTCTTGAGCTGAACCTTTCATCATTATAAAATGTTCCCCTTTGCCTTTAGTAACAATTTTGTCTCTAAATCTACTTTCTAATATAGTCACACCAGCTTGTTTTGGGTTACTGTTCGCATAGTCTATCTTTTTCCATCTTTTTCAATCTGTTTATGTCTTTGGAAATAAAATGTGTCACTTTAGATGGCATATAGTTATATTTTATTATTTTTATACATTCTGCCAGTATCTATCTTTTGACTGCAGCACCGAGACCATCCACTTATTACATGCCATTTGCTAATTATTTTCCATATGTCTTTCGTCACTTTTGTTCCTTTTTCCTCCATTACTGTTTCTTTTTTGTTAAATATATATGTGTATTCTAGTACACCATTTCAATTCTCCCACGCTTTTTTATTATGTTTTCTGAGTTAGTTTCTTGGTGATTGAGCTGAGGATTACCATTGCCATTATAAAACCACTTGGCTTGGACTAATACCAACTTAATTCTAAGTGTAATCAAAACTTTATTCCTAATAGCCCCATTGCCCTCCCTCATTTGTGGTTACAGTCCTACAGATTGCATCTTTACAGATTACATGACTATCACCACAGATTCATGATTTATGATTATTGCCTTATGCTATTTTCTTTTTAAATCAGAGAAAGACAAGGTACAAATAAAATTTACTTTTACGCTGTCTTTTATATTTAGCTAGATGGTTACCTTTCCTGGTGGCCTTTTTCTTTAAACTTCTTCATTTGGATTTGAGTTACTGTCTTCATATCCTTTCATTTCAGCCTAAAAGACTCTCGGGTTTCTTACAAGGAAAGTCTGATAGTGACTAACTCTCTCCACTTTCATTTATTTACTTTTTATAAGAGAAAGGGCTTTATTCACCAGCTGGGAGCTTACGGCATAGAAGAATTCCAAATGGCCGCACTTCCTGACTGGCTTGGTCTTTCACTTTTTATCAATAGTCAATAAGTTCCAACCCACAGGTACCCTTCTCGTTGGCCAGTTTGAATCAAGCGGGAGATGCTAGTCCAACCTCTATAGCACTATAGGATTTCACAGAACTTGGAAATTTCCAAGTTCCAGGAAATTAAGTTTACAAATTCCCAAGAGCAGAGTCACCATGGAGAGGACCCTGCAGGTGTATCCTTGTGGTCTCCTTGAGAAGACCTGTTCTCCCAGACCTCACCCTTCTCAGGTCTCCTATCTCATTCCCCCCTTTTGAGACTCCAATATATCTTAATTTGAGGTCTCAATATCAGCTTGTTTCTGCAGGTGCCGATATTAGTTACTTTTTAGCACTGAGGTCTTAGGGACGGTGACTCTTCTTGGATTCTCTGCTCAGGCCTTAATAGTACTATGGTGGTGGTCTAATGTACATACGAGTTTTTACTTTTTCTTCTGACATTTCCCCTCCCCTTTTTCCAAAGTTCAAAGTCCAATTAAGACAAGTCCCTCGAGGAGTTTCCTCAGGCTTCAGCCGTGTGTTGACCAGCCAGCTCCCAGTATGTGGCTGGGGCAGGGCATGTTGACTGTCTTAAAAGTTACCTTTACTTCCCAAGGGGCAGTGAAGTCCTATTCAGCCAGGTGTGATGACTCCAGGTAAGGATTCCTTCCACCTTCACTGCTGTGCGTGTGGTCAGGATGATGGTGGAAAGTCCTTTCTACCTTGGTCTCAGGGAGACCAGTTTCTGATTCTTGACTTAGACTTGGTCTTCTTGATCCTCCAGAGAGAAAGGATGTACAGATACAAAAGACTAAACTGAACACGGTTAATTACCCCAGTGGAGATTTTCCTTGCTACTCTTTCTAGGGTTTTTGTCTATTCACTTCAGTCTTTTTCCAGTTCTTTTAGGAGTTTCTGCTAAATTGGAGTAGATTGACAGAGACCTCTTTGAACAACACCAGTGGCAAGGCCTGTATCAAATTAAACTTTGCTTCTTGGCAGAATTTACCAACTTCTCTTCTTATGGTCCTGTTCATGCACTTTACCCTGTCTAAGTTTTGAGGCCTATAAGTTATTCAATATTGTAGCTAATTATTTGCACTAGTTCTGTTATGAAGGCTAGTCCATTGTTAAGTTTAAACCAGAGTGGCAACCTAAACCATGGGACGATTTCTCTGGGCAATATTTTTACTACTTCAGGAGTCCTTTTTATCCCAGTGGGGAAGGCTTTTACCTCTTCCAAGTCTGATAGATCATCACCAGCAAGTACTTGTTCCCTCTAAACCTGGGCATCTCAGTAAAGTCTACCTGGAAGCCCTCAAAGGGCATTGCTCCATACAACTGGACTCCTGGGGGTACCATCAGTCCTTGGGGCGCATCGAACTGGCTGTAGGTGACACACTGTAGACTGACAGTTTTGGCCAGGGCTGCCAGGAGGAAGATGTAGAAGTACCCGCCCAGCAACTTCATCAAATACTCATGCCACCCCAGTGGCTCCTAGAATCTGGGGAACTGCTACTCGTCCATCTGACATTTTTATCCATACTCCTTCTGTTTCCTGGCTCCCCTCCACTGCCAACCATTCCTCCTCCTCCCGGGAGTAGATGAGGTGAGGTCCGGAACCCATGGGATGAGGGGAGCCACTCCTGACACTTGGTATGGTTTGGATGCAGCCCTTTTTGCCTCGGTACTGATTCGTGTTCCCTTATGTGATGGTAGAAGCATTTCCTTAATGTCCACAACAGTACATCACTGCCACCTTCCGAGGTTTTCATACTGCCTCTAGTACTGAAGGTAATTGCCCTGATTCGAGCCTTAGAACGAAGTCAAAGGAAAAATGTGAATGCTTTTCTGACTCTCCAAGTACTCGGGGCATTGTACAAGGAGAAGGAACTATTAAATTCCAGGGAAAAGACATTAAGTATCAGCAGGAGATACTTCAGTTACTAAAGGCAGTATGAAAATCTCCTTTATTTTTCGCTGGAGAAAAATAAAATATAAAATTCTTATTTGACCTTTTTTCTTCTGTCATCTTAAAGTTGTCATCCTACTGCCTTCTGTCTTCATACTGGATGAGAAATCATCTGTTAGTCTTATTGAGGATAACTTCTATGTGACAAAACACTTCTCCCAAGTAGTTTATCCTAAATATGTAAATTAATGTCTTAAATTCAGTTTGGGAAGTTGTTTTGCACATTATTCCTTCAAATGTGCTTTCTGCTACTATCTGTCTCCCATTGCATATGTGTGGGAATATTTGGTAGTGTCCCATAGGTCTTTCAGGCTCTGCTTATTTTTCTTCATTTATTTTCTCTCTGTTCCTCAGAATGGCTAATCTCAACTGATCTTAACCTTAATCTTTAAATTCACTGTTTCTTTATTTTACCTGCTAAAAATTGCTATTGAGCCCTTCTGGTGAATTTTTCATTTCAGTTATTGTGCTTTTTAGCTATAGAATTTCTGTTTGGTTCCCTTTTGTATAATTGTTATCTCTTTATTAAAATTTTATATTTAGATATTTAGATATTATTCTCTTACTTTCCATTAGTACTTTTATAATACTTAAAACAGTATGCCTGTGCTTCCCCAGGGATGGATTCAATTGACTAGCTCTTTTTTGAGTAAAAGTTGGACACGTAACATAATGTGCCTGCTCTAGGAATAACATGCTCCCAATTCCCCTGATTCTGTTGTTGCTGTTTGTTTAGTAAAGTTCCTGAACATATTTTATGAAGTCTGTATTTTTTTATCATACATGGTTACTGAAGTCCCTATTATTACATTTAGTCAACTAATGATCATACAAAAAGTGCTTAAATATCTGGACCCAATAAGTCTCCAGTCTTTTCTGAGGGGCCAGGCTGAGTAATTTTACTGTTCCTATAGATTCTGCCTTTGACCTACATTTGTCTGGTTGTAGTTCTAATCTGTTTTTGATTTTAGGGATGGTTTTTGCAACTATAGGCTTTCTATTTATTCCTTCCATCAAGAAGCATTTTATAAACTGTTATTTCTCTTAAAGCATTTGGCCAGATATAGCTTAGCTAAAATGGACATGACTAATAATCCTAAATAATAATTATTTTTTAACGTAATAAGGACTTTTAAAAATGAGAAAAAGTCAGATGGAGCAAGATAGACCTGTGAGATCTTCCTGGCTCTGAAGGAGACCCATCCTCTGCCACACAGTGAGCCCAGGTTATGCACTAGGTACCTGCCCCAGCTGACACTGGCTTCTCAATATTCAATTCTCAGCCCCCCCACCCCCCGCCACCTCTCAAAGTACTTGGCTCAGTTCAGTACTTAAAGGATACTCTCAAAAAAATTTTTAGACAGTTATGGCAAGAGATTGGATAGGTCTTCCCCTGGTTTGTTTCATGTCTAGGTCTTCCCTTGGTTTGTTCAGAGTCTGAAGTATTCATCCACCCTCACTCCTCAAAATGGACTAATTCGTTCTTGTCATACATGTAAGGTTTGAGAGGATCTACTTTGGCAATTAGTTGAGGCCATAATTCTTTTTGTAGAAGTGACTTTCTAAATCAGCTTGACTATTTAGCTCAGTTTGTTTTTGAAATCAGGGACCTAAAGGGATTCGTTGCCACTCCTAAGACACACCTCATTCAAATGCACACACAAAAGCAGACGTCACGGAACAACACGAAACAAGTGTACGTCCTGGATTTGGCTTCTTTGGATCATTCGTCTGCTGACTGTAGGTATTTGTGGAAGTAATAAAGTGTCAGCTAGTAAGACACAAAACTCAAATCACAATGAAAAAGAAGGGAAGGCCTTTGCATTCGCCTTCATGCACACAGAACACAAAATAGTGATTTGGACACCAGCGATTTTTGATGAGACAGGGAAACAAGCAAACAAATAAATACACTGGTTCATTTTTTAGGGCCTTCCAGAATGGCAGCAAACAGCCTCAAGCAGCAGCACACCTCAGGCCATTGCTGTCATCCAAGGTGTCTGTGGAGGGGAAACTGGCTGGTTGGGGTTCGAAAGCAGAACAATTAAAATAAGAACATGTCACCCCCCAGAGGTGCCGCCTGCCTATGGGGCTCTGGAGAGGGCGTGTTTCAGAATTCCCATAGAGACACAGAGGAGGGAAAGCAACCCCGTGCTGAGCCGCCAGCACCCACCCAGTCTTCAGCCTGCCCTGTATAATTTCGTGCCACCGTTTTGAATGTGCTAACAAGGAGTGTTATTCTTAGCCATGTCAGTGAGGAGATCAGATGTCTGTACTCTTGTGTTGCTTGCCGAAGTGACTCGTTTCCTAACAACCCTTGTCACAGCCAAAGGATGTCCATTTCTGTAGTGCCTCACCAGCTATCCCAGGGAGAAGGGACTGAGAAATGTCCCCGGAGGTGGCCGGGAGGCCATGGGGGATGCAGATGATGAAGGAGCTAAGATGGTGATGAAGGAGCTAAATCAATATGACCTGGTGATTGCTTGGAAGCAGGAGGTTAGGAAAAAGGGTCCTAAGAGAGCTGTGCAGGGCTCTGCTCCACACGGCCATTCACTGAGATGGGAACCTGGGTGAGGGGGCTTCTCCAGGGCTCTCCATGGGAGTCCTCAGAGGGCAGCGGCATTGGGGTGGCTGGAGATCAGGACACTCTCACCTGGCATGTGGGTTTGGAAGCCGTCACCAGGGTAGCTCCCTGACACTGAGCATAGATGGGAAGCCCGGTGGGATCTGTACAGGGGAAAGGTCTGGGTTAGCACTCTGCTTCAGCACCCAAAGCCTGAGTGACAGGTGTGGTGTGAGAAGAGAAGTGACCGCAGAGAAGGCTAAGGCGGGACCTGTGGGCAGAGCCCTGGGGTACAAGAGCTGCCCTCCAGGTGACATCTGGGGGAGGCAGTTTGTGGCGGGAGGAGAAGCCAGGCGGGTGGCATGGGAGGAAGGCATCTACCTCTGTCAAAGGCTGATATGGAAGATGTACATGTGTACACTTACACATGTGAATACACGTGCACACATACGTACATGGATACATGCGTGGACACGTGTGGGCATGGTACATACCTACAGTGCACGCACGTGTGTGTGAGCACATGGTGTATATGTAACATGTACATACATGGATAGACATGCATGTGTGCACATCATACATTCTTCATGGGACATAGCTCGGGGGACTGGGCAGGGGAGATGGGGGTGTCTGGGGCTCGGTGTGTCCTGATCGGCCTGCAGCTTCTCCTCACATCCAGGACTTCCCATGCAGTCTGGCTGGACACCTTACTTCCCGCAAGCCACCCGGGAAGGGGCCACCGAGGTGCTGGGACTCACCATGGGGTACCTCTTGGCAGATTGCCTGGCTCTCTGACCACTAGGAGCATCGGTCTCTTCGTCTTTAAAGCAAAGGTGATAATAGTGCTGGCCTATGGGTATGCCAGGAGGTGTAATGGTGCCTGACGTGCTCAGAACAGCAAACACTAAAGAGAAGCCATCAGTTGACATGAGGCAACTCCCGGCCCAATTTACAGCTGCTGCTGTGAGAATAGAGAATGGCTGAGCGCTGGAGCCCTGGAGAGAAAAGAAAACCAGGAAAGGATGATTCTGGCCTGTCTTGTGTGAAATGAAAGCATTTTCATTGTGAGCTCAGAAGTAAACCCTGCGAAAAAGAACAAATTGGAGGGAGTGACAAGCCCCTGGAGGATGGCAGGAGCTGCAGAGGAGGCCGAGGCTTGGGGACTTCAGATGGAGTCAAAGAAGCCCAAGGGAGGAGAGGGCAGAGGGACGGGGGGGCAGTAGGCGGGGGACACGAGCCACTTCTGGGAGACGGGCTGCTCCACAGGCCACTGGAGGTGCAGGCTACCTGGGCATGAGCATTCATCTCATGCTTGAGAGCTGACCATTTCCACAGCTGTCCACTAGACCTCCAGTTAACATTGAAAGGAAAAAAAGAAAATAGCTGGAAACTGAGATCCAGAGGAAGCAAATGGCAGAAAGAGAATGGCTGTATTTAATCACGTCTCTGTCAAAGGCAAATATGGAAGATGTACATGTGTACACATACACATGTGAATACACGTGTGCACATATAAGTACATGTGCACACACATACGTACATGGATACATGCGTGGACATGTGTGGGCATGGGTACATACCTACAGTGCACGCACGTGTGTGTGAGCACATGGTGCATATGTAACATGTACATACATGGATAGACATGCATGTGTGCACATCATACATGCAGACACGTGCATATACACAATACAGAGTGAAGGGGAGAGAGACACAGGGAGAGAAAGCCTGCGAAAGTTAAAACACTTCTCATAGGTTTGGAATAATTTAGTTTCAATTTGAATCCATGGTAGATTTTTATTTTGGTGGCTAAAGCCATGATATAACCAGTCTGCTGGAACTGGAAATTTTAGGGACAGCCCAGCTAATAGAGATACAATAGTGATGGCAACAGCAGTGACCGTAGCAGCTCAGGAGTGGGCACCTGCCCATCCACTGCCCTGCGCTGGTGTTTACTGGAGCTTCCCGTCCACCACTTTCAGGTAGCTTAACCCAAGCTCAGGAGGGTTAACGACTTGCATAAAATCACATAAAGTCACAATTAATAGACCGTTGGGTGAGTTCATGCCTGTTTCTGGATGACCCCAAGCTGAAGGGGATTTCACAGGATCCTATAAAGCCTCAGCCCCCGAGTGCCTGTGGTGTGACAGCACTGCCAGGCACACAGTCATGGGGACTTTTGTTCTCCAATGTGGGCATGAAGCCTCTTGCTGCACATCCCCAGAGCCGTAAGGCAAACCCTGGCCCCATTTCACTTGCCAGCCCAGGCTGTGGCCTTGCCAACACACCCCATCATGGCCTGTGAGGCAGGAGACCCTGGGAGTCAGGAAACATGGAAATGTGGAGGGCTGGGGCCTGACTTCAGATCACCCATGAAGGGTGAGTCCCAGGCTGGTCATTTGATCACTGGCCCAAAGCCTGCTGAGTGGTACCCTCAGTGGGGTGAGCCTTACCTTGGGACTCAGGACTGACCAGAGGGCCTCATGAAGGCAGGACACACGTTCAGACCCCACCGGGACCATGAGCATTTGAGCACCTGATTCCATTCTGCTGCCCCCAGTGCACCCTGCAGTCTCCCAGTCCCAGAACAAGGCCATGGTGGCCGCTCCAGATCACCATCAGCCCGAGTGGGCTGGTGGAGTTGGGGGAAGCCTGTCTCCTGGGCTCCTCACCCTGGGAGAAAGAAGGGCTCAGTCCAGACAAGCACACCCAGGGGCACCTCCCAAGCCCCCAGGCAAGTCTTTCTACCTTCTCGCTAGAGGAAGGCCCAAGGATCATAGGGGTCGAGGGAGCAGGGATTGCACATAGGGGGCAGATGGTCACTCTCTCCAGCAGAGTTAAGCCTGTGACGTCACTGACAGTGACCTGGGTGGTGAGAAAGGAGTGACCCAGAGCCCTGTGCAGAGCACGCTGCTTGCATGGAAGGAGTGAGGGGGTCCTGTAGCTGGGTCCAGATGGGGGTAGTCAGTCAAGGCTATGCACAATGTTCAGATTCAGCTCGTCCATTGGCAGAGTTTGAGAAAGAGAAGGCTACGCACAATGTTTTTAACGCCTCCGGGAAGACGTGAAGGAGCTTTGCAGGCAATCTCGATAAATCCATTAGAAGACTTTGTCATGGTCACTGAGACATGCTGGTTACCTGGCCTGTCGGGATGGCTGGGAAGGAAGACACCCCACAGCAGAGGCTCGGTCCCTGGGTCTGGCAGTGACCAGGCCAGAGTGCAGGGAGGGACATGAGCAGGCGAGGAGGATGATCAGGGTTGTGTTTTGGACACTTGTTCCCAGGTGCCGGTGAACTAGGGCAGCCCTGGGCAGGCGAGAGTCCCGGGGTGTCACAAGCTCTAAGAGAACTTGACAGCTCCTTCAGACACTGCAGAAAACTCATTCTAAAACATTGAGATTTGTCTTACTGCAGTCCAATTTTTAAGTGACATCAAAAATGTATCACAAAAGCCAGATAGACACATTTAAAAGATAATTTCCATAGGTAAGATTGCTGGATTTAAAAACCAAAACCTGGACATTTTAAGACAGGAGAGAGCTGGCTTTCACAAGGGAATTGGATGGGACAAATCGCCACAGAGTACGTCCCATCAGCACAATTGTGCTATTGGCTTATGTGAGGTGCTAGTCACTCTGGGGGCCTGGCTGGCTCTCAGGAACCTTCTGCTCCCCTGAACAGTAGCAGGGGGGCAGTGCATGGTGGACAGTTAGAGACACCCACTCCTCAAAGCCCATCTCTACCGCAGCACTGCTCTGAAGGCGGCGCATTTTTCTTGCTCAGCTGTGTCTGTCCCTAGGAGGTGAGTAGGGATTCAGTGGAAGCCCAGCCTGCCAGGTGCTCACCAAAGGTGTGTCTTGAGGCTCAGGAATGGAATCCAGGGCTGGGGGCTTCTGGCATGCCAGTCGTTAGGCACCAGCAGCCTGTCTTTGGTGCCCGGCCACCTCTCAGGTTTCAGGGTGTCACCACAAACTTCATCAGGACCCCTCACCGAGGCTCAAGGCACCCAGCCCACACAGTGGCAGAGAATGCAGAGAAAAGGCTGAGCTGGCGTCCCTGTGGGGAAGACAGGCTGTGACTCGGTGCCCACTCGAGCACCCTGACTCCATTTCCTGGATGACCCAGTTGGACTCATGAGTGATCTGTCTTATGAGGGAGAAAAGCTGGAGATGGGTGAGGGGTGATGCCCTTCGCCAGGCGCCTGCCCCACCAGGGGGCAAATGCAGCCCTGGGCCGTGAGCCGTGACAGAAGGTGCGGCCTGCCAGTGCCCGCTCTGTCAATTCACCCGGAAAGTCAACCTTCTTAAACTGGCGCAGCTCCTCTGCTCCCCGAGCGTGATGTGCCTCCTAACAGGCTTCTGTCTGCCTCCTGCTCCAGGGCGCTGGTGAGGTGTAGCTTCTAATCGCTGCTTTCCAGCACACCGTGCCTGCTGACTGCGGAAAGTGTGGGTTTGCTGCGTGATGGCCCCGTAATGGCTGTGATTACGCCCTCGGCGTCATCCTCCCAGCGCCAGCCTTTCAGCGGAGCAGCACATTATGCCTGGATAGGATGCAAAGAGCAGCTTAATACCATGTTCTCTGGGGCTGTAATCAGCGGTTCAGGATCGAGCAGATAGAACCGTGGCAAGTGTTTCCATGTGGTCCGTGCATTGAAACACATCAGTTGCATCCATGGCACTTTTTTGAGTTAAAGCTCGACTTACGCATCTGCCTGTATCCATGGGAAATGAATGAAAATAAACAAATTCCTTGCATTCAACACAGCGCGAGGAAAAGCACAGGCTGTATCCCCAGAAAGCACGCTCAGAGGGGCAGGGAGGGAGAAGCCCACTGGGTGCAGCTGCCCACCTGGGGCTGTGCATCCGGCAGAACGACGTCATTGCTCCTATGAGCTTCACCGACACCCCCGTCTGCTGGGGGCCCCGGTTCACCATTTTGGGTGGAGGGGAAAGCATCATTCAGTGTGGCCTGTGTGCTCTTGTACCTTCAATAGGAAAGACACCCCCCAGCCACCAAGCAACAGACTCTCTTCCCCTGTCTCTGGGATAAGTCCGCGAGGACCCTCTCCCCCCGCCATCTTTGATCATGTGCTCTGGCAGGCCTGCTATGGAGGGAGTGCCATTTTCACAGAATGTAGGCGTTTCTGGGGTGCGGGCTCAGGGAGCGCCGCGTTTGGGCCCAGCCATGTCAAGAACACAGAGTCTCGTGCTTCTGTCCTGTCAGCTGCAGTTCCTGCTTCCCTATCAGATCTGTGGTAATAACCGGGTGTCCACCAACGTGGTCTTGGCACTAACTGCCAGCACTGGACCAGCCTCTGCATCAGAAAGCAAAAAGGCTAAGTCACCAACAACCTGGCATTTGCTTCAGGTGCCAGCAACATGTTCAGAGGTCCCCAGGGGCACCCACACGCTGACCAACCAGCCATGTGCTCAGTACCCGTCACGACTCTGCAGGTCAGTAACTCACAGGCCGTCTCATGGAACTCAGGCAACTCTGTATGTTCAATCCCAGCTTTATCCCAGAGAAGACAGCTCGGGACGCAAAGAGGCTCACAGGGTGAAGGCCAGGACAGTCCTGAGCACGGAGCTCCAGGCCCCCTCTCGGGGAATTGGCCCACCCAGCATCCACGTGTGTGCCACTCAGGAGGCTCCCCTGAGCCTTGGGCCCGGAGGTTTTATCGGATTTTGCTACACGGGATCATTGACTGGGTCACTGGCCATGTGACCGAGCTGCACCTCAGGAGGTCAGCAGACGTCACATGGGTGGTTTTCGTGGTGTGTCTTGTCCCCATCCCAACCCAAGGTATGTAGGGGTCTCCAGGAAGAAAAGGTTCCAAAGGCTCAGAAGGAACCTGCCAAGAACCCACGACACAGACCGATGACAGTGACAGTGAGCTCTGATGGGAGTGATGTGACGAACAAGAAAATGCACATAAAGTGGGAATCTGAGTCACCAGGATCCCGGGATCAAGGCCCATCCAAACCAGCAGTACCATCAGCTAAGGTGCCAGGCGCCGTAGACGACAGGGTCCACCTGATAAATCCTCCATAAACACAGCTATCAACCACAGTGATCGTCCTGGGCACTCTCGGGAGCCCTCCTAGACAGACTTGCCCTTATAGACTGGGGACAGAAATTCTTTGCTTAACACCAGTCGATAATTACCTGTGCTCTTCCCTAGATCGTGTTTCTCTCCTCTCAATGATAACATTTTTTAAAAAGGTATTTTTCTGTTGGCAACCTGACTCTCACTGGTCTCCTCGTGTGTCCTCACCATGCGTCTTCTGCAGCTATACCAGTGTGCCCTGTGTGACAGTGTCTGGGCCACGGAAGTGCTGGATTCCCACATACAGCAGGGTCCACACTAGCTTTGTGTCAGTTCGGGGAAAAAGCAGCTCGTGTTGACTGAGTTACCAAAACCAGGTTCATGGGACTTTAGAGAAGCAAAAATGTGACAGAGAAAGCTCAGGGTTGTGAACACAAGGAAAAAGGAGGTGCCCAAGCTTTTATTGGGGGAGGATAGCAAGATTTGATGGTCTACTGAAGGGCAGGGCAGGGCAGGGCAGGAGCCAGACAAAATCCCTGACCTTGAGTTGGGAGCCCAGGTGCTGAGGAGGTCAGGAAGGGGCTGAGCAGAAAGCATCCCCGGGAGGATCTGCCTCTAGACAGCAGCTGGGCTCGCCCCTGCTTCCCCATGGGCACAGCTCAGGGAGCAGCCCCGAGGGAAGGAGGCCCAGGGATGGACAGAGTTGGGGACCCTCCAGCCGGACTGCAGTGCAGGACGGGACAGGACACAGCGTGGACCCTCCAGAGGCTGCTGTGTGGGGAGGAGACGCTTTGAGTGCAGGACGGGACAGGACGCAGCGTGGACCCTCGACAGGGGCTGCTGTGGGGAGGAGACTCTGAGTGCAGGACGGGACAGAACGCAGCGTGGACCCTCCACAGAGGCTGCTGTCGGGGGGACACTCTCCTGTGAGCATCGTGAGAAGGGACTTTCCCAGCCCCTCAGGAATGTTTCTGTTGGAACGTCCCTCGCTTTCGCTCCCGCTGTAGTCTCTGTAGCACTTGGAAGTGATGCCACCCACATGTGTCTGTGTGACGAGACCCCGACCACGACCTTCAGTCACTAGCCTGACCGAAGGCTGTAGAACCACCCACCTCTGTGCCCGATCAGCACTTCTCCACCCCTGCCATTGTCCTCAGGCCACCATCCACCCATTGCTGCCCCTAGGCTACTTGGCCTGCCGCTGTGGCTGCCCAGCAGTCAGAGCCACATGGTCATGCTTCCCCCCATCCCTCTGAGAGCATTTTTAGTACCTTTTCTCTGTGGCCCAATCACAGTTGAGCCCACAGGTTTGCCGCAGGAGCACTGGGAATGTCCTGCCGTCGGATGCCCTGTGCACCTCTGGGGACCGTGGCCAGCTGTGCTACAGCGTGAGGCCTCAGCGTAGAGACAGAGGGTGCCAGAGGTCAGCTTCTCACAGTTGCTGACATGCTGGAGGTGTCCACCCATCCTGGGAGCTGGCTCCATGTGAAGCCTGAGCCTGTCTCATCCCAAGGCTCTGCTGGGCCCCGAGGACTGCCAGTGCGGCTCAGCTCTCTCGGCCACCCTCGCTGGGCATCCCCAGAGGGCCACACAGCAGGTGCGGGCTCCACAGCCTGGTGAGTCACTCTCCTCACCCCAGCCCACAACGATGCCGTGTTAAAGTTACAGCCCAGTCACCTTCAAGGTGTGGGAACCAGGGGAGTCTGCACAGCTTGATCTGCAGACCAGGCAGTGGGGCTCCTGGCCAGGGTGCTGCTGGGACCATGGCCTGATGTGGAGGCTGCTGCTCCTCTTGGCCTCCAGACGTCCAGCCAAGGCCTTTCATTTTTTCTCTACTGTTTCTGGTGAATGAAGAAACTTGTTAATTCTGTTCTTCTCACAAACTGCACACGTGCTAAGGCAGGTCCCCCCAGGGAGCCCTGTTCAACCTGGCACCTGCCTGAGGGGGCAAGCTCTAGTATCACCCCTCACCAGTAACAAAGTCATAGTGGGACCTCTGTGGAGGCTACTGCCCAGGTGGGCTGGACATTTCAGCCCTCTGATCCCCCTCACCCCAGGAACTTTCTCTGCCCCTCTGGACCTAAAACCCTTCCTCAGAACCGGAGGCCAAAGTGCAGGGATCTACCTAAGGCAGGATTATGCCCTGCAGTGCCTTCAGGAGGCTGAGAGCGTCACAGAGATTTGCTCACCCCAAAGATGGACTGTCCTCTCACCCTCTTTTGTGGAGTCTCCCAAGGCCATGAACATGGCTACTGCATCACCCCTGCTCCTAGAAGAGCCACCTGTGAGCCACACAGCCACAGTCGCCTAGCTCCTGGAAGAGCCAGGCAGCAGCCTTTGGACCAGCACCCCCTGGGCACCCCCTGGTCCCAGGGTGCATGCACAGGTTGGTCTGTGTCGCTGTGGCTGGGGCACGGACCTGGGAATTCTTCAACAACGTTTTGGCTAGCTGGAGTGCTGAGGACCCAGTTCACCACAGGCCTTTCAGGTTGAAGAAGTCCATGAAGTCTATGTTATCTTCTGCCTCAGGTGTGTACCAAAGTCCTAGAGCCTGCTGATTAAACATGGTCTATGAACAACGGCAGCCAGCAGTGAGCCACCACCTACTTGACACCCACTGAGTGAGTCTGTTTCTTGGGAAGAGCTGGGGGGATGGGTGCCATTCACAGTCTGAGAAGCACCCGGAAAGGCCTGGAGGGAGTCGCAGGTCTCCCTGGAAGACGTCTCGAGCTGGGTGTGGTCACAAAGAGGCACCTCGTAATTTGCAGTCCACGCAGATCCCACAATCCATGTGATAAGCCTTGGGATGGCTCCCTTGTGGAAGGTCACGCTCTGCCATCCAAGTGTGCCCATCTATGTGTGGCCTGCTGGTGATGGCAGGAGCAAAGCCGCGGCTGGGGTCGGCAGAACTTTTCAGCTCCTCCTGAAACTGTGCGGGAGCAGGACTGCGGCTGGGGGACCCTCTTGTCAGTGGGGCTCATCCTCAGTTCCCGCAGCTCACAGCCGACGAGGTCAGGCCCGGCCAACACACAGCCATGTGTCATCACCATGAGAAGCTTTGGGTCCGGCCGGCCCTCTGTTGATGTTCTGCCTGCCAGATTGGGACACAGTGACTGAGAAATTCAATGTCCCTGTGGTCAAACAGTAATAAACTGCCCAGTGAAGGTGCCACTCTGGGGGGGCAGGCTGAGAAAGAGTGTGTGAGGCAGGCCCATATGGCCCACCCGCCAGGGCTGGGGGCTGGCGGCACAGCCACACCAGTGCTCCGAAACTCATGGCAGTCTCCAGAGGCCCTGCAATGCTGGTGGGCTGAGGAAGGTGCAAAGAGAGTGGGTGGTGGGACCGCTCACCCAGGCTCTCCCACCTGCTAGGGAGCAGTGACTTCCCGTCCCCTCGGGGACCAGACTCTCCCATGTTTATGGTTTTTGTAGAAGACCAGAAGCCCCGAGACATGTCTGGGCTCATGCCCTGAGCTCTGTGGCTCTGCCATCCAACAAGGGTGATCCCAGGACCAGCATAAACCCGTCTGGTCATGCTCAAGGCTGACACTGGACTTGGCTGGATTCTGTGTCTGGCTGATGTGACGACCGCTGCTCACCTCGGGCCCTTCCTCCTCAGTGCCCCCATGGTCCAGGTTTAAATTGCTAAGACTTTAAGTTGACTCTGACCCTGTGCCTTAAAAATCTTCACGTGCATGACTATCCTATTTTGTACAAAGTGCTGGGCCCCCGGGGTGGGACGGAGGGCACTCGGGGCAGATGGGACTCTGTGATGCCTCCGGAGGGATGGGGCTGGTGTTGCTCTGTGTCTAGCAGAGAGCCGGGACTCCTCCTAGGACTGTGGGACCAGGCTCCTCAAATTCAGAAATTGCAAGACAGATAAAGGAGTACGTGGGAAGCACTCTCTTCAGATGTGGAGATTCCTCCTCCCCTGAGAAACCAACCAGGGACCCAGACCCAGTGTCTGAGACTGTCGTGCCGGGAGGAGCAGAGTGAAGCAGGATCCTTCAGCAGGAGTTCAGCTGTCAGGAAGAATTAGATACCTGGGACGCTGATTCTGCTGCCTTCCCTGCGGGTAGGCGGTCACCTTGGGATGTTAGTGTAGAAAGCAGAGCTTATGTGAATGGAGTATGAACCCTATCCCTAACCCTAATCCTCAAGGCACTGTGTTGATAGCTGAGATGCTGCCAGGATGCTCTGATCAGGCTGCCCTTGGTACATGGTAGCGAGGGACCTACAATCCCAACTATGCTCAAATCTACAGCTTCACAGACCACTAGTTTCTAGGGACAGCAGCCTCTCTGCACTCCTGCTGTGGGGGGTGCCTACAACTGCTGGGGCCTGGGGGCTTGTCCCGAGGCCACAGGCACCAGAACAGGTGTATAGGGCCCACCGGACACACCTGTGAGAACTCTGACCAGTGCCCAGCTCCTGCCCTCCACAAGGTGACCTGGTGTATTCTTTGCAGACTCCTTACCCCTCCATGGCTGCAGTGTGACCTATGAGGTGTTCCCACCTGTGTCCACACTGCCCCTGGGCCACCCTGCTGCCAACCCTTCTGCAGGACCTGCCCAGGCAAGCCTCTTGCCTTCTAGACTGTGCCAGGCCCTGCTGCCTCTGGTCCTGGGGCCAACAGAGATATTCTGTCTGCAGCCAGTCCAAGTTAGGAATACGGCTTGAATTAGCAAAGAAACACCAAAGAGGTCTATCTTGTCAGTATCTCTGAGGAAGGGCCTGGCGTGTGGGCAAGATGTTGAAGAAAATAATGACGAAAATGAGGTCTCTGGCAAAGGGACAAGACGTGTGACTATCGGGGGTATGGGGCACTTCACACAAGCATAGCAGCTGAGAGCCTTGCAGACCCCGAAGGTGGCTCTGCACACTCACCTGTGCCTGGCCCTTGACTGGCTCACTGGCATTCCCATCGGTCGCTTGATGAAGCTTCTGATGCTGAAACTGAACTCGAGAGCTCAGATTGCTGACTTGCCTGGTGCTGGGCCTCAGAAACTTTCTAGGAAGTGGGGGAGAGGACTGGGAGGAGAGCACAGGGCCAGGAGCTGGGTGCCCATCCTCCCTCTGCGCCCAGGCTCAGCTCCACACGTGACGAGTGAGCCAGGTTCCACAATGGCCCCCGGCCAGTCTATCAGGAGGTGTTTCCACATTTTCCTGCCTCTCAGCCATCGCCCTGCCCTCCTGGTCGCCCCTCCTTGTGGTCCCATTAAGTGCAGAGCTGGGAGCATTCAACCAGAGTTTAGTTCCCAACCCTCGGCATGGGGCCCCGAGGCCGGGTGGCCGAGAATGTGCCCTGCCCACCCCAACTAGGGAAGTGGTGGGAAAATGGCCTGGGAAATTGAGCTGTAATTTATGTGAACCTGTTTTGCTGCCAACAACAGTAATTCGAGAATAAAATGCTCCTTTCTCAGTAACAGGCTTGAGGGCATTTCTCCTGGTTACGCACCCTTCTAAGGTAGCTCTTGCCTGATTGTGAGGGCACCTTCCCGTCAGACACACAGCCTGTCACACAGCTCCTGGGAGGTGACCTGCCGAGTGTCGATGTCTGCAGGGGGCATGCTTGCAAAGTCACCTGTGAACCTGCAGTGCAGGCTTGTGACTTAAGCCAAAGTGGACACCTGCCCAGCATGATTCAGCCGTCCTTCAGTCGCAGGGGTCGCAAATGCTGCAATGTGGAATCTGTAAGACTGACAACTAAAGTGAATGCATTTCAAAAAAGCTAGAAAATAAATCGTGTGTATTTTCTCTGTCTGATCACATAGGAGGGGGCTGGTCCTGGCACTTCCCTCTGGAGTGGGCTGGGATCAGCTCCTGTGCCCCCATCCTGTGACTCAGTCCGAGCGCGTGTCCTTGGGTCACCTGCCTGCTGCAGGGCACCCTGACAAGGAGCATCAGGCAGACCACACTCTGCTCTCTTGTACTTTACTGTTTGTTGTCTCTCCTTTCTCACCTGCTGAATACTCAATTTGTTTCCTTTTAAAAATGTTTTTTCTCAGTATTTTATAAATCAGACTGGCTGGTGTTTGCAGGGAGGCTGCAGTGGCATCTGGGAGGGCACTTCCAACGCCCACCTCTACTGGGCCTTTGCAGTCACCTACCCACTAAGGCAACAGGAGGAGGATGTGCCCAGATCACGAGTCACCACCTACGCCGGGCTTCAAAACAAGCAGCTAGAAAAGGCGTTGTCCTAGTCAGACCCCCTCTTAATTGGGGGGACGAGGTTAGGGCCATCTTTGACCACCAAGCAGAGGACGGAAGAAGACAAGCCACTGGCCAAGGTCTTCCCTCTGGGAGGAAGGCAAGGATCAGGAGATAAATTCTCCCATCCACAACCTTCTCCAGCCAGGAAAACTGTTTTCTCCCGGGAGGGAGATTTTGAGGAACTGCATAGTTCAGGGGGTGGTCAGGGGGGTGAGACGCAGCCTCCCACCATGGGGCTCTCCCAGGGTGCCAGCCTGCAGCCCCTCCCCAGCCCCCCTCAGAGATTCCACTTCTCACTGCCGTCCCTGTGGGGTCAGCCCAGCCTCAGAGCAGGACAGGAGCCCGGAGGCCTCTGAGCTGCTCCAAGAGCCTTGTGTCTCCACCTCGGGCCAACTCTGCAGCTCTCCGTGGGCCACGCAGCCAGGGATGGTCATCTTAGGGCTTCAGAGTGTCACGGTAAGGGCAGTTGCTGTCCCGTTAGACTTCCTTCAGTGTGCCTGTGAGGCTGAGGAGATCCCGCCAGGCAGCCCTGGCAGGCCTCGCCTTACAACAGGTAACACAGCTTTGCTGGCCCGGCCAGTCAGCCAGCCTGTCCCCTCCCGATTGTACCCACATATTGGGCATGGAGAAACATTTGTCCTTCATCAGAGAAAGACACAGGGAGCTGAACAGGGACCTGGTGCCAGGCAAGGCAGACTGCTGAGCACAGTCTGATGGATGGCTGGCATCACCACTACTGTTCCGGGGCAGAGTGGGGCTGGTGCAGTGTCACACCTTCTGGCTTGGAGGGTGCTTCTTGCCCTCTGAGGTGTGTGTTCATTTATTTTGGGTTTTGGCCCTGCTGCAAAGACTTCTAGAACTGATAGGTGGTTCCTCCCGTGTTTGCTATTGACAGGCTGCCTGTAGCTCGTAGCCAGTTTTAGCTCCCTGGGGAATGCCCCTCAGGTCAGGGGAGAATTAGAAATAGGAAAACAAATCAACCATGTTGGCTTGGGGACATGAGCAGTGAGCACTGGGAGACGACCTGGCTCCCTGACACTGAATCTCATCAATCTATGTCTTAGGGCTGTGGGAAGTGCAGACCAATCTGGTCCACGTGGAAAGGCCCAAGTCACCATGAGGAGCTGGGAGGAGGCACTAGGCCAGACACCAGGGATTACGGGAACCTAGTAGATTATCCTGAGACCAGGGCCATGGGGACACCTGGGGCACTGCTGACTGGTACCAGAAATGTCCCCTTAGGACATTTAACTGACTTTTAAAATAAGAAATGTGTGATGAATGATGTTGGGCTGACTCTGGGTGTCAAATCACCCGCCTGCGTGTCGGGCTTGGTCACTGAGGCCCGGCAGGCATCTGACCACCCACGCTGCTCTGGAGCTCAGGCCACCAAGGACGCAGAAGCTTCTAATGGACGTTTAAAAGGAGGAACATTTTTGACTGCCAGTCACCCCCTATTTAGTTTATATTCTAATGACTTGGTGTCGGTTTTAAGCAGGTTTCGTACGGACCCTAGGAAGGATAAGGGAGCCGTTGCCAGGTGTCTGTGCCATGGTTTCACTGTCCAGAGCTGAGACCTGCCTGAATGACAGGCCACACGGTCTTGCACCTGCCCAGCGGCCAAGACCAGGTCTGTACTTTCAGTGGCTTCTCCTTCCCCATCATGTCCCGCTCGCATCTAAGTCTAGACCCACTTGGGGGGCACAGGCCCCCCTGTCTCCCACACAACTCACTGTGTGTCTGTGGCCAGGATGAAGACCACGTTACACTTGCCTTGAGATCTTCCCAAACCAGACCTGTCTTTAGAAATTTCATAGCTCTTCACCAAATCCTGCAGTCAACCCCAAACTATGTGAAAAAGAATCTTGATCCGACCGTTGGCCCTCCCTGTCCCTCTCCAAGGAGGTAAAGTCACATTCAAATACTCGTCAGCCTTCACTGGGGTCAGCCCACCCCTGCCAGCAGCCAGCATGGTGCTCTGCTCTGTGGGCCCCAAGAGAAAACCATCCCTGTGTCATAGATTGACTCCTGGTCCAGCCCATCGGGTCTAGACCCACCCTGTCCCGGAGAAGTTTCGTCCCCATCACCTGGAGTCACTCTGGCCTGAACCCCAAAGGGAGCCATCCCCCCAGTTGACTTCCTCTGGGGGCGAAGTATGGCACAGTCCCAGGGAACGTGTTTCCACATTAGCAGTAAAGATGTTTTTGATGACCTTTACTCATTACAGCATTTGGTGTCTCCTATATAAGAAACTTCAGGGGAAATATTTCTGGATTAAGCCCTAAAATCGGGTGCTTCCTTGGCAAATGGTTTACTGTGGTTTTATTTTATCTGTTTATTTTACTCTACAGTTTTTGAGGCTTATAGTTGTAGTTGTGATAGGTTTTTGGGTATTGATTTTTCTAGTCAGTAAAGGTCTAATAGGAGAGATGATATGTTTTGGCTTGATTTTAGGTTGAGGCTTGGTAGTAGTCGGTGTTTATTGGTGTTTCTCCACGCATCTGGTCACACCTTTCTCTGCAAGAGTTGCTAGAAAGTTTGGAACCAAACTTGTGGGCAGGTTCTAATGAGGGTCTCAGTCCCCCCCACCCCCTGCTCCCAGCCAGCGAGGGCTCCTGTCCTGCCTATTTGGCACCCAGCAAGGTCCTCCCCACAAGGCTCTGTGTATTTATTTGTGTCTTGGACTTTCCGGGTTCCTAATTCTTTTCTCATCTCCCTTTGGGCTCTTCCTCATTCTTCTTTGCATCATCTCTGTGTGAGCCATCATAAATCCATACTGTAAATGGTTTTTACTAGAATAAGACAAAGGCGTAAGTGTACACTCTATCAAGTAGGAAAACAGTCCAGCAGCATTTCTGGAGCCCAGCCCCGACACTGAGGAAGTCAGTTTTGGACACTTCATACTGTCCTGAGGAAAACCCCGGTAGAGCACTGCCTACCTGGCATCAGAAGGTGGCAGTGAGGAAGGCAGGAGGGCTGGAAGCAGGTGGGCAGCCCTCACATGCATGGGCAGCTCCAGCCCTCAGCAACTCTGTGCAGTGGCATCATCAATCTGTGGGGGGCTTTCTGTGGCTCTGGGATGGACTGAGCTGGCCCTACATCACACTCCTGCTCCCCTACTCCCAGTGCCAGGTCCTGGGCAGCCCAGCACCTAAGAACCTTGCGCTCATCAGCATCCTCGTGGCAGTAATTTGCCCTGAGGCAAACTGAGTCGTACTATCCTTATCAGACATCCCATTTGCTGATTTGTGATTTATTTAATGCTGAGGACATCAACTTTTTGATAAGAAGCCTTAAAAACAAATAAGAATATAAAAATGAAAGCAAACATGTCTGGTAGACAAGCAAATCAACCAACACTGGAAGCTCAGTAGCAAACCAGCAAAGACATGTAGACTCAGAAGAAATCAGCACCACTTCACACTCCCACTGTGTTCATCTGCACAGATGTTCACACCAGTTCTCTCTGACTCCTATGGTACGTTCATCTACACAGATGTTCACACCAGTTCTCACTGATTCCCACAGTATGTTCATCTACACAGATGTTCACACCAGTTCTCACTGATTCCCACAGTACGCTCCTCTGCATAGATGTTCACACCAGTTCTTGCTGACTCCCGTGGTACGTTCATCTGCACAGATGTTCACACCAGTTCTCTCTGACTCCCATGGTACGTTCATCTGCACAGATGTTCACACCAGTTCTCTCTGACTCCTATGGTACGTTCGTTTACACAGATGTTCACACCAGTTCTCACTAATTCCCACAGTATGTTCATCTGCATAGATGTTCACACCAGTTCTTGCTGACTCCCGTGGTACATTCATCTGCACAGACGTTCACCCTAGTTCAAACTGATCCCATGGTATGTCTGTCTGTACAGAAGTTCACCCCAGTTCACACTGACTCCCATATTACGTTCATCTGTACAGATGATGTACACGATGTTCACACCAGTTCTCTCTGACTCCTATGGTACGTTCATCTGCACTGATGTTCACACCAGTTCTCACTGATTCCCACAGTATGTTCATCTGCATAGATGTTCACACCAGTTCTTGCTGACTCCCGTGGTACATTCATCTGCACAGACGTTCACCCTAGTTCAAACTGATCCCATGGTATGTCTTTCTGTACAGAAGTTCACCCCAGTTCACACTGACTCCCATATTACGTTCATCTGTACAGATGATGTACACAATGTTCACACCAGTTCTCTCTGACTCCTATGGTACGTTCATCTACACAGATGTTCACACCAGTTCTCACTGATTCCCACAGTACGTTCATCTGCACAGATGTTCACCCCAGTTCACACTGACTCCCGTATTATGTTCATCTGTTCAGATGTTCATACCAGTTCTCACTGACTCCCGTGGCATGGTATGGTCATCTGCAGAGATGTTCGGCTCAGTTTGCACTGACTCCATGTTTACCTCATGTTCTTACTGATCTGTTCTTGGAGCCAGCCATGCTTATTAGTTCTTAGGTTGTTAATATTGGAAGAATACACAAATCAGTGTAAAGAGGATTAGTGCCATTTTTTGGGCCAGTTAGAATTTTTGTGGGTTTGATGGTTTTTAAAAGCCATGTGGGGCAGTGCCTATGGCTCAAGGAGCAGGGCGCCAGCCCCATGTACCAGGGGTGGTGGGTTCAAGCCTGGCCCCAGCCAAAACTGCAATAATAATAATAATAATAATAATAAATGAAAGCCATGTGTCAGGTGAGACTTTTGCATTGATCTCACCACGTAGAAAAGATTTTCCTCAGGATCGGGGTGTATCTTTTCCTGAAGGAGTTTTGAGGAATGCCTGGTGCACAAACATCGTCCAGCCTCTCCAGATCAACAGTGGTGACATTAATGACAGCACTGCTGGCTGAGAGTTGCCATACTGGGGCCCCTGGGCCATGCTGGTCTTTGCCAATAGCTCTGCTCCTCCCATGCACTGGAGTGACCCAGGCCCCGCGATCACAAAGCTGTGTCCCTCCTCGGGTGGCAGGAGCCCTCTGAGGTGGAGAATGTCCAAACAGTGCCCCAAATGAAGCTCCTAGGACCAGGCATCCTCATCACCACCATCTGGGTCATGCCTGTTCTCCCCCAATCCCCAATGGCCAAATTTGAGATTTGTTTCTTCTGTTTAATAGATGTTTCATGCCCAGGTTACTAACAGTTAAAAACTCCTGAGTTACAATCTCCTGCTCGAGATGACGCAAAGCGTTTCAGCACAGCCTCAGTTTCTCCAGGGCTTCCCCTCTTCCCCACGGGCATGTCATGTCTCCCTTCACCCTTAGGTCGTCAGTAAAGCTCTGACACCTGCCAAAGGGGAAGCAGCCCACCCAGCTCAGTGCCCGGGCACAGGGGGCACCCAGCTTCCAGAGCCTCGTGCGGTTTCTGCCCCACACTTGATCCCCGCCTCCTGCCCAGTCTCCATCTGCAACTAGAGTTGGACAGTGTGCACACCAGGCGGGAGATTCTACCTGAGGCCTGACGCCCATGCCCCGCATCCAGGCTGAGGTGCCTCCAAGCCCCACAGGTGGGCTTGCCCAGGCACAGGGTTCCCACGGAGCCAGCGGTGTTGGGTGTCCAGTTCCCAGGGCCAGGAGCCCTGTCGGGTCCCACATGGGCAATGCAATCATTCAAATGAGCTGAAATCCATCATATAATGAGTCCCATATGATACTCATCTTTGAGGGGAAATGAATAAATCATTGTGCCCGACAGGAGACTTATACACTGATTGACCCTGGAAGAAGCATGGTGACACTTTGATGAGCAGTGTTGTGAGACAGCAGCAATTTAAGGATGAATGCGACTTTCTGTCCTGCCCCCTGAGTCCCTGGCACCTGCTGAAACTAGACCTGGGCACAGGGCACAGCCCTGCAGTGAAAGAAAGGCAGCAGGAACAAAACCGTCTGCACTCAGAGCTCAGCCTGCCGGGCTGCTGAAGTGCTGTCACCCGACAAAAAGCGCCTGTAAGGCCAAGAACCCGAGAGGCCCCTCCTTCGGGAGGCAGACCTCTGCTGGGGCCCCACCCGCTGAGGCTGGTGGAGCCAGGCAGCCCTGTGGCTCTATCCATTCCTCAACGGGACTCCCATTTATTTATTTCTTTTTAGAGACAGAGTCTCACTTTTGTCGCCCTCAGTAGAGTACAGTGGCATCACAGCTCACAGCAATCTCCAGCTCTTAGGCTTAGTTGATTCTCTTGCCTAGTGTCCTGCGAGCTGGGACTACAGGTGTCCACCACAACACCCGGCTATTTTTTGTTGTTGCTGTTTGGCAAGGGCCAAGTTTGAATCTGCCACCCTCAGTATATGGGCACGGGGCCCTACTCACTGAGCCCCAGGTGCCGCCCCCGGACTCCCATATTTAATGGAGATGTGTTGACTGAAGCGGGGATGTGGAATATGAGTCATTCCTGCCCTATGGGCGGGGAGTTTACAGCAGACATCACTCCCCAGGGCCTGGATGCAGGGATGCAGCTCGTAAGGGCTGAGGGCGGGAGGACGACCAGTCACCACTGTGGGCACAGACGCCTCTGGTCCTCCACGGGCCTGGACGTTCCAAACAAGCGTTCCGCTTACTCTTGGCACAGGGCGGGGCGTGGAGACGGCTTCACAGTGCCGGTCTGTGCCGCGTCCAGCCTGCTCATCCACGGTGGCCCCAACCCAGTGCAAACTTCTGTCAGACAGAAATGCCTCAGCTTTCCAAGAAACAGAGGCCGGCTGGGCCAGCGGTCTGCTTCCTACACACAGGAGCTGGCGCCGGGAACAGGCCAGTCGTGTTTGGGCCGCTGGCGCCGTCCTCATCCGAGAGAGTTTAGTGGCTGTAAAGTCAGCTTTTCTATTTTTTTTTTTTTTTTTTTTTTGAGACAGAGCCTCAAGCTGTCACCCTGGACAGAGTGCTATGGCATCACAGCTCACAGCAACCTCCAATTCCTGGGCTCAAGCGAGTCTCCTGCCTCTGCCTCCCAAGTAGCTGGGACTACAGGCGCCCACCACAACGCCCGGCCATTTTTTGGTTGCAGCCGTCATTGTTGTTTGCCGGGCCTGGGCTGGACTCA